>FIZR01011181.1:0-10806 GCA_900060175.1 Ferrisia virgata
GACAAAATATAAAACTCAGAAAAAGATCTAATCCGAATCGAAGTCAAACGTAGAAAGTTTATTTATGTTTTCTACATTTACAACTTTTAAATGAAAACAACATAATTTTGATGGCCAATGATATCTTAATAGCTCTACGGTAAGAGCTGCTTCACAAACACAGGATCGTGATAGATGGCACGCTCTCTTTCAGGTGCCATACGGTCGTAAGCGACTGAGACCTATTGATGATGATCTCGATCCTCGGAGTTGGCCGAAATGACGTAGTTTTCTTCATCAAACCGCTGAGAGGAACTCGCCAACAAAATTTGTACAAAACTGATTTGGGTCGATTTGATTTCGAAGGAGAAGGAGCTTTCTCTCTCCCATTCCAGTATCCAATCTCCTTCAACTGCACTGGTAATCCTGTGATCGAACTAATTCGTCTACATATTCAACAAGCGAAGTCAACGTTTTTTAGGGCGAAACGGTTATGCAACATATTTGACATCGTCCGTCAATTAAGATTCGATTTTCTACTCGTAACCTTTTTTCGCTCACTGAATTCATCAAACATCAATGAATCACTCTTACAACTTCGCAATTCTTATGTATTTCAAATTTCAATTTTTTTTTAAATGATCTCCTATCATTTAGATATTTTTGGTGTATTTTCGTTTGTTTTGAGAAGGGTGTAACGATAGCATTTTAGTTTCTTTAAAGCGGTGGAATTATCTACTGGAAATTTATCGTCCTGATCTACTACTCGAACTTGATTTCTTTTTAAATCACACGCTGAATCATATTGGTTGCAACAATTAACATGGTTAATAGGAAATTTCATTCGTGTATGACCTACCGCCCACCACCTCTCGTTTGTTGCTTACTACATTTCGACTTTCTTGTCATCCTGTTCGATAATTGAAATTTTTTCTCGAATACTTTACTTGTACGTCGTACTTATCAAGTTTTTTTTTGTAACGTAAACTACTAAGGTAAGTTGTATCTAGTTTAGTCATTTTTTTTTTTGTATTGTAAGATTAATTAATTACTTACTAATTCAATTTGTTAATAAAAAATGTTCGCTTATCTTTATCAAAATATTAAAAAGGAATTAGAAAGGGGATCCATGATATGGTAGAATGCAGATGCGAATATCTTCTGTATTTTTTATTATTATTATTATTATTATTATTTTATTTTTAATAGATCTCATTTGGCGAATGTTATGTTAAAAACGATCATCAAGAAAAAAAGAATAGGAAAAACCAAACGGTATTAAATAAATTAATAATACTACTCGTACATGTGCATATAAGTGTGTGTATAAAATAAGGTATCGATTTGATAATGTAGTTATAAAATGTTTAGCTGAAAATTTATGGTATGATTTTTTATTGGATAGTGATATAGTAGAATCATTACTCTGACTGATACCACATAATATGACGGGTGCGCGTGCTGTGAATGTTTTGCGCCCTGCTGCGTTTAAAATTACATTCGATCCGCTTTTAAACTTTACCCCCTTTATTAATTTCCTTAATTTTCACTTATTAGGGTGAGAGTGTTTCTATTAAATATCGGAAGACTTTGTTTCGCGCCGGTGTTTTACCTTTTCGAGTTTTTTTTTCTCTCTCTTCTTCTTTTCAATCCTGTCTGATATGTTTTTACCTTCGTTCGTTCTCTATCTACTTGCGCTCTTTAGATACATATATTTTGTTGTATCCATGTGATTGTGTAATAGATTTATTATTTTATAAGCGTCCGCGCGTCGGTCGACGTAGAAATATAAACTGTAGCCCTTTCACGCCCTTTGTAAATTTTGTCAGTTGGATCTGGATCGATAAATTTGATCACGAGCAAGCGGTTTTTGTAGGTAGTAAGTTTATAGCATTTTTTTGGTGCATTTTTGAACCCTAACAGACCTGTTGCTGGTGAATAAATTCGTGTCGATTTACGAGCTCGTATGTTTTTCTCCCCTTCTTGCTGGTACTAATACGAAAGGTTCGTAGCGTTTTTTTTATCAGAGTTTTATCGGTAATGCAGTGTAACGGTAAAAAAAAAAAAAAAAAAAACAGGAAAAACAAAATACGTTGCTTTTTTAGCCTGATTTTCTGTGTCATATTGCCTAAAAATATTACGATATCGTGGTCTACGGTGTATTGTCCTGCGATAGTGGGACTAGAAGACTTCTTGGAGCATTTTTAGCATTGTCGTATATTCATTCTTTTTATCCTCCCTCCACTCCACTCGTCACAAAAAAAAATCGAAAATCAATCACTTGGCTCGATGCAAACCAAAATCATTCAAAATCCAAGAAGAAGTATGCTTAGATTGGCTACGATTCGTGAATATATAATTGAGGATGACTTTGGGTCGAAATTCATTTTTGTCCAAATAGTTTTTTCGCCATTTTGAACTTAAAAATATTAGTTCCTCATAGATCTCCCCTCAAAGCCTCATAATTGAGCTAACTTATATTTTTTGATGATTTTTGCCAATTTTTGATTTTTTTCCAAAAGCATATTCCCTTCCGAATTGAAGTAGAATTTTGTAAATTGACATGTAACCTTAGATGTGTCTTTAACCGATTACCCCTTTTCAGAATCTTCGTGACCTGTTGCAGCTTCCACAAATTGATTTTAAATCAGTTTTTGGTCGTCATCTAAGATGTTCTATGTCTATCCTCCACCACATTCTTTAATTGAGCAATCGTAATAGAATTTTGGCATGTGAATATGTGTGTGTGAGGAGGGGGGGGGGCGTCTCAAAATTTAGGTACAAAAAGCAATCCACTAATTGAATATCTTAAAAGACATCTACAACCCTTTACCAAATCTTCATGTCGAATTTCAACCCCGGAGTTCAATTCGAGAATGCTGAGGAGGGGGTAGAATATACAAACCTAACCAAACCATAAACCGCTTTTTTGGAATTGCAAGGAGATGCGATGCGGTGAAAGGTTGAAATCCGCAGCTAGGGGGGGGGGAGGTGCGAGGAATCGACTTTTTCAAAGTCTAAGAAGAAGAAACCAGAGGTTGATTTTTGGATCTGTTATACAACTTTGGATTCTCTATCGATTGGCTCAAAAGCAGAGTTTTTATGATGTAATCCCCCTTAGCACTGACTCCTCTAAATTTGCACATAACTTAATTTTCACCTAAATTCATCCCCTCCCATCCCATTCTGTGGTGTGAGCAGAAATCCTGAAGGTTGTTTCCCAATGGAGGAAAAAATATACTGAATATTATAAAATGAAAAATCATGGATTTTTAAAAGAAAAAAATCGATTAATTTCAACATTTTACACTATTTTCTTAATTGGCCTGCAACCTTCAGTGTTTTTACTCATATCATGGAGACGGCTGAGAGCCATTTTAAATATTTTTAATGAGGAGCTCATAACAGCTTTTCCAGAAATTATTCACAAAAACCTGAAAAAGTTGAAAATTTTCAACTTAATTTTTTTTATACTTATATCGTCGCAGTTTGCAAACCACTTCATTTCGACTCCTGATTGTTTTTTACCACAATCCCTCGCTCATGTTCCTTCTTAGAATTTTTTTCAACTTTTGTCCAAAAATGACTGAAAAATGTTTTTTAATTGATATGTTTTTGCAACCCTCACGATTACCACCCCAACCGCTGATTCGAAGGCGCTGTCCACTTCATTGAATTTTTTTTCATGTGGTGCTCACAATAGCTTTTTCAAAAGTTATTCACAAAAAATTAAGAACGTTAGAAATTTTTAGTCGTGTTTTTTTAGCCTGATTTTCTATGTCATATTGTCACTGAAATTATTACAGTATATCGACCAACGTCGGAAGAGGAGGAGGGGAATCACAACAAAATCCATTTTGGGCTCCTAGAAGACCATTCAGCCGATTTTTAACCATGTCAGATATTTATTTTTATTTTTTCAATTTCTTTTCCGAACATTAAAATCACTTACTCTGTCCGATACCGACCAAAAACACTCCAACTTGATCAATCGGCAGATTTGATGTATATGAATGGGGACGAACTTGGGTCAAAATTCAATTATGCCCCAATTTGGGACAGGAGGTGTTGATGGGTAGAAAACGCAAAAATTACCACTTTTTAAGCCGATTGATGGAGAATCAAAAATTGCATAACATATTCAAAAATCAACGTACAAAGTCAAGTAGGAGGGAAGATATTGGGGGTTCTCCCCATTTTTGACCCTGAAAAAGGGCTATTTCTCCCCTATCTCCCCACCAAATTGAGCTAAGAAGTTGAAATGTGGTATGTACATTTAGTTGAGGCCCAAATATGCTTTTTGGCAGTTCCGACTTTTCAGCTTGATTGCACCCCCTCACAACCACAAAAAATAGGTTTTTGATCAGTTTTACTCATTTTGCTTATTTTTTGAGTTTGTTCCTCGCATAACTCCCATCCAAATTGAGCTAGAAAGTTGAATTTAAATATGTACATTTAGTAGCAGTCCTTAAATGTGCCTTTTGGAGGTTTCGACTTTTCAGCCTTATTTCATGTGCCTCACAGTTCGAAAAAATGGTTTTTTGGTCATTTTGTCTTATTTTTTGAGTCTGTTCGTCGCATAACTCCCCTCCAAATTAAGCTAGGTAGTTGAAATTAGAGTATGTACATTTAGTACAGACCCTCCATGTGCTTTTTGGGAGATTTCGGTTTTTCAGCCTTCATTGAACCCTTGCTACCCGCAATGCTAAGTAGGGAAAAAAGCCTCGCAATCCTCATGATTGTATACCACCCACACTCGGAAGTATTTGCTGTGTTTTACAGTAAATAGCGAATTTTTATCATTATTCATTTTTTTTTAATGAATTTTCAGAGTGTGTGACACGTTTGAGCGAAAATGAAATTTTAAGCATTGCACATCTCAGCTCCTTCGATTTTTTGGGTATGCTAATCATTACACATGTAAGTCTCGTGGCTTGATCTATCCCTGGCATAAGGGAAGGGAGGTTAATGCGAAACACCCGGTACAGTGTAAAAAAAAAAAAAAACGCGCCCAGTTGAAATGAAATGATGTTGAATAACTTACGCACGTTGTAGTAGTCTAAGGACTAATCGGTAAGTATATTTGGGTTTGCCATAGGGACAGGGTCGGCGCTAGCTGACATCTTCACACGAGCAAAACTGGAGTCTGAAGAAGGTATTATTGTTGGTTGTACTATTGAGCAGCCGATAAACTATTATCCGCCTTCGTAGAATTTCTCTTTTGTTTTCGAGTACCGGTGAGTACATCTCCAACTCTAAGTATGACATATAAGAACGATATATGTGTACTTAAGTGGCTAGATATTTCTTAGGGAGAGAAAATTGTTGTCTTTATGCATACACAAATATATGTAATACGCGATCCAAGACGTTTGTCTAGTCCAACTAGACGACTTTGGTGCGGTGTAGGTCTACATGCAGATATATGTATGTACTAGAGAGGTACCTGTGCCTGTAGCCTACGACACAGTCGCAATCGTATCTTTCTTCATGAGATATTACGATGCTCGCTAATAAAACTAAAAAAAAATAAATAAATAAATAAATAAATAAGCTGATATTACGTACCTCGTGCATCATATGTGTGGTCTCCTGCAGCGTCCTGTAGTATCGTTTAATTCACGAAAATTACACCCAGATAATGTGACACAGGCAGGCAACGGTTTATAAGGTTTTATTTCCACTTCACGTGCATACGAATTGTGTGTTTTTTCTTTTTTATCGAACAGTGTGTAGGTCTAGGTGTATTGTGCGAGGGTTAAATTTTTACGATATTTTTGTTGTATTTTATTTTATTTTTTTCTGGAAAAAAGAAAATATTAAATAAGCTCTTATTAAGTGATAATAAAAATAAGACGAGATCGAATCGAATTCGATGGCATGAGTCATACGTTACCTATGTCTGTACTGTAGTAATTGCATTATGTACGTTCTTCCACAATTTCAAATCGTAAATACGAGTAAAAAATACACATATTATGTGTAAAGTATGAGAACAAGCGAGCACTTACCTGTACATTTCGATAGAAGCGAGCGAGCGCGCGCGCCCGCGTATTTCAAGAAAGATGTACATAACCGTTCAAAGAATAAGGTATAAACGTATAGACATTGATTCGTTCGATCATTTTAATTTATGGTCGTGCTGCCCGCGATTTCTTATTCTGGCTTATTTAAAGCGGCGGCTTCTTGGACAGGTAATAAGCGGAGCCGCTGAGTTATGGACATACTCTGACCCTGCTTTCTTAATTATCCTTTCATGGATGGACGACCAGCTTCTTAGAAGCATTTTATCGCTTTTCACTTTACCCATACCTACAGGTATATATGCATAGAAGTTATACATTATCGTGTTGTGTAGTGTGTAGTTAGCTGGGTAGTTTGTATCTGAGTGTTATATTTACGTATACGTACAGACAACTATGTACAGGTGTAGGTGATGTAAGGTAACGTTTCTACGGTGGTGACTTTTTCCTAGTTGAAGATGCTGCGATTGGTGGTTGGTCGAATTTTGTGAATTCAAACTTTGAAAAATCAAAAAAAAAGGTGAATGAATTCAGATTTTAATAGAACTACCATTCTCGAATATTGTTTTAAAATCGCATTTAAACTAAAAATTAAGCCTGAATTTGAAATCAGCGTCATCCAGTATGTTGAAATCGATATACATGATCCCGTGTTATCAATTTTGTAAATTTCCCAACTATCACCCCCCCCCTCCCCACAGAAAACTTTATCAATGAACTTATGTATGTATCACATGTTGTAGCCATTTTGAATTATAAGACAAATGATGAATGTAAAAAATTCATTGCGTAACTGTTTTTTGATTTCGTTGTTCAGAAATGAGTTTTCGTGTGCGGGGGGGGGAGGAGGGTGTGAAATTTCAAAAATGATAAAAACTCATCATGCATATCGATTTCTAGGTTTTCTAGGATGCGAAATTCGAAAATAGCTTTATTTTAGAGATTTGAAAGTGCATATTTGAGTGGATAGCTATTAAGATTGATTGGTTGGACAGATTTTTAGACAAAAAATTGACAATACACGGAAATACTCAATTTTGGCCCATAAGCTTGCACTGGGAGCGGACGAATTAGGTATTTGCGTGGGCAAGCTCTTGGATAAAAATTCAGTAATGTCCAAATTCGGGAAAGGGAGTGCTGAAAGAGCAAAAATCAAAAAAATTTTGTCTTCTTTAGCCAATGGATGGATAATCACAAAATTTATAGCAAATGCAAAATTCAGATTCCTACGTTAATTAGGACGGAAAATATGCCCTTTTTGGTCTTGAAAAGATGGCATTTCGCAAAACGCCTCCTCCTGACTGAATTGAGGGCTAAAATTTGGCATGTACACTTGGTAGAATTCCCTGACAATGTTTTTAGGAGTTTCGACGTATCAGCTCTATTGCATCCCTCAAGGCCCTAAAAAATCAGTTTTTGGTGGTTTCTGGCGTTTTTAGAATTTGTTCCGAGCGTCTTGAGAGTTTCTACTTTTTAGCTCCATCGAACCCCTTCACAGTTACTAGGGTCCAAAAAAGAAAATCATTTACTGTGCTCTATACCGACCAAAAATCACTCCAATTCGTGATACACAGTTGAAATTTGATATAGGCCCTATATGTACCTTTTGGAGCTTTCGACTATTCAGCTTTATTGCACCCCCCCCCCCCATACCCTTACCATTGATTTGGAAAATTTGCATAATTATAATATTTTACAAAAATTCAGACTTTTTTTACAATTACTTTCACCTCTTGCATGATAATTTTCTCGTCTCTAAAGCTCCCTCTGATTGATATGAGACCATAGACGTTACTAGACCTTTTTTGTAGGGTGTGCCGAAACTTTACATGTGTGATCTGTGTCAGGTTAAAATTCAGTACCTGGGACTCTAGCAGCAGCTTAAGGTCCTTTTCCGCCATCGTTCCCCATGTTTTATTCATTTTGTATGTGCGATTCAAAACGTCGATATGAATAAGCCTATGCTGAGGATTTTCTTAGTGAGCGGGGGGGCGGGGGGCGGTTGAGTTTTTTTCATAAATGCTGGGCATCTGTACTCTGTTTTACTTCTAATAAGAGATGTATAGAGCTGGAGTAGAAAAGTTCTAGATGGGTTGAATTTGGTATTTTTTATTATTTTTAGCAGATTTAAAGTTTTTATAAGGTCTTTTTTGACGTTGAGGAAGTGTGTGGTCCATTTGAGAGCTTTTTATCGAAAATTAATCCAAGAGATTTATAGGTGGATTCGAATTTAAGGTTTTGATTCTTAAAAGTCAAGGTGGGTTGTAGTTGATTGCGAAATTCCATTGTCCAGTTGAGTACAGATCTTCATTTCTTATTTCACGTAAAAATAAAAAATGCGTAGATATTCGTTGGAAAATGAAGAATTATTCGCTGAAAAGAATAAGCTTCGTTCGTTTGAGATCTATGTTCCATTCCTAGTTGGCTGTAAAATTCCCGAATATTGTTTCACTATACCAAATACTGTACTCTACAGTAGGAGGATTAATCTGATTACCAAAAGGGGCAGTTTCCAGACCTTCAACACGTTGCATGCAAGCGAGCCTCATTTTGTGAAGAGTCATTATATATGTACATATACTCGTATGGTGTGCCACGATGGGGGAGGATAGAGTAGGGTGAAAGGCTGACCAGTATGCTTACACACCTACATACACGCGCGGAATATTAATTAAAATTCTACGTACCGTGCATCGGCATAACTCTGCATGCACAATGTTCAATGTGAAACATTATTTTAATGTACGGTAACGAGACTTTTGAAAATTGGACTATCGAGGAATTCCCATTAAAGATTAAACGTGAAGAACGATACGGTAGAAGTAGGTGTCGGGTGAGAGAGACGGAAAAAAGGTGTCTAAAACGGCTTCCCTTTAATTATAAATAATCGGGGTTACTACCCTTATCTAATAAGGAATATTAATAAGCGCGCGCGGGGTCGTGTGAGTTTTAATTAGCGGCGAAATTCCAATTTCTCAATGATTAAAGACGTGTCCGCGCCTCTCACGTGTTTAATAAGACTACAGTATGTTCGGTAAATTCTGTCTTCGTTTTACGTAGAACCCGGCTTGTTTGACAAGACTGTAGGGAAACAATCTGCTGCCATGATCTCATTACCGGTATCATTGATACGCGTATAAGGAAAAAACAACAACATACTATACGTATAGGTACTTTTATATAAGTATAAATATACCTATATTCAAGTTCGGTTGGTTGTAGTTTTTTTTTTCTTTTCATTTTTTAATTCTATCAAAGCCTATTCATCGGTGTGGATCTAATTTAAAACTGCTTTCGGTCCACTCAACAAAGCAAAGGGAATCGGAGTAGTTAATATCTAGTTTTATGTTTAGTTAACGCCTACCGCGCAGTAGTCGTATAACACGAGATCGTATGTGTATGCAGAGAGACGACACCATTACCATTACCATCACCATCACCATCACCATCACCATCACCACCATTGCGCACTGATTCCATTTATGTATGTAATAATGTCTAGAAATTTTCAATATTCCATAAATCGTATATCGAGCTTGTATCGGATGCGGGTGAATGATGTCGTATATCTTTAATTTCGGTTTCGTTGAACTTTGAATGGTTTACTCCTCGCAGAAGCGAGTAATAACCTACGAGACTAGCTTAGATTACCGTCTAAAATCTACGACGAAAATTAGGTACTTACCTTAGGTGCGAAGGTATTCTCAAAATTTATTTTCAAATTCGAATTGCTCATTTTGATCCGGTTTTCGCATTTATTCTTCAAGGTTTTCGCATTTAAAATGCATAAATTCGAAGAGTTTTCGTTGATTTTTACGTCGGTAGAGTTTAACAAATGATATTTCGAATATTCATCTTTCTATATAACTGAAAAATAACATTTTAAACTGGGTTTTTCATCATGTAACGCTTAAACTGCGAAAAATTTTCATATTTTGGTGATTTTTTTTTTTTTTTTTTTGATTTTCAGGTCATGTCAGCTGAAAAAAGACCTTTTGAAAGATTTTATCATAATTTTAGAGGTAAAAATCAACAAAATTTTGGGTACTTTCCTCGAGTTTTTGATAAAAAATTTCAAATCAAAAATCAAAAATGTAACGTCAAAAGAGTTACACCAAAAACGTCGTCACGTTTTTAGAAAACCACTCCCACTCCTAAAGACATCTTCTTATCAAAAACAGAGATAAAAATTGTATCAACTACGTTTAAAATATCAAAATTTACAATATTTCAATGTTCATATTTGTGTGCTAAAAGTATTTACTGAGTATTTTTTAAATTAAAAGTTTTTATAAATTTTTAAAAATTTTTTTGATTTGTTTTTTTCCGATTTGTTAATTTAATAATTTTTTTAATTTTTCTATTTTTATTTTTAATTTTTAACATCGGAAGATGATTAATAGCGCGTTGTGGAAGAATCGTTGAAAATTTGACCATCAACAGTTGACCATCATCATTAGATGACATCAGTGGACTGTCAACAGTGTGAAGTCATCATTGGACTGATATCAGTGGATGGATTTTTATGGCTTGAAATGCTATCAGTGGACTTATTTCGTGAAAGATTTATTTTATGATTTTAAGTTGAAATGTTAAGAAAAATTAGATGTGACATCAGTGGACTTATTTTATGAAGGGTTGATTTTTTGATTTCAAGTTGAAATGTTGCGGAAAATTAAAAATGTTATTAGTGGACCGTCAACAGTGTGACGCCATCATTGGATTAATATCATGGACAGATTTTTATGACCTGGAATGACATCAGTGGACTTATTTTATGAAGGATTGATTTTATGATTTTAAG
>FIZR01011187.1:0-14928 GCA_900060175.1 Ferrisia virgata
GGTAGATGCAATTCTACCGAAATATAAGCAAATTGTAAATGTTTACTTGACTGTTACCGTTTTTGTAATATACCCTTATAACTTAACCAGTCAAATGAGTTTCCTCAAAACCAAAATCCAAATTGTTCAGATTTTGATGGTATGAATGTTGATGGCCTTGATATTGATGGTCAACTGTTCTGGGCGGTCAACATTTGTATCGTCAGCAGTTGGATTATGTTAGACAAAAAAGTTCTTTATTTTGAAAAAATTGCTAAGAAATTTTCAAAATTTCTAATGTTGAAAAGAAATCACGATTTTTTGTTAAATTATGTCACTTTACATGAAATTTGGACTTTTGCTGGAACTGGAGAAGTGATAACATAACGAATTTTGAAAATTTGCTTAGCAGTTTTTTCTCAACATTCAAGTTGACATTCAAGATGTTAGTGGTCTGGGTACTGTTCGTCAACTTTGACAGCCCAGAGTATTGATGGGTTCGGACCATCAAGAGTTGGCAGTCCAAATTTTGATGTTGTGGGTATTGATGGTCCTTTATTGTTGGTCAATTTTTGACAGTTCACAATCAATCTATCTTATTTTCCGGACGTTCTGGAGACTCCGTAGGTTTTCCTCCTTTTTGACCTTGAAAAAGGGGCTGTTCCTCCCCTACCAAATTGAACTAGGAAATTGAAATTAGCTCTGTACATTTAGTGGGAATTTTAGATGTGCCCTTTGAAGGATCATACTGTTTAGCTCTATTGCACCCCGTCACAGGCACAAAAAAGTGGGGTTTTGATCGCTTTTCTCAATTTTTGAATTTTTGGAGTTTGTTCCTGGTATAACTCCCTTTCAAATTGGGCTAGAAAGTTGAAATAAGGTATGTACATTTAGTAAGAACCCGAGATGTGACTTTTAACGGTATTAACTTTTCAGCACTCTTTCACCCATTCACAGCCTCAAATATGTGGTTTTTGGTCGTTTTTTCTCATTTTTTGACTTTATTCCTCACATAACCCTCCTCCTTCGAACCCCCTCCCCCCTCTCAACATCGTATTACTGGGATAATTCTTTAAATATTAATCCTGTTGAAAAAGACGTAGAAGTAATGTTTTAGAAGATGAATTGATGTTGAACCTAAAAAAATGATTTGAAACTTTGTTGACCCTCGATACCTAGTTTTGAGCTGAGCTGAAGAGGTTCTTTCTTCCCCTCCCATGTTATGGTCAAATTACACATAATTAGAATTATGAGTCATGTGGGAGAGGGTGCTGAAGGACCAAAACAACAAAAATTGTTCCCTTTTAAGACAATAAATAGAAAATCCAAAGTTGTATAAAATATCCAAATATCAACCTCCTAGGTCAATTAAAAGGGAAGATAGGAGGGTTTATCCTCCTCTTGACCGTCAAAAAGGGCTGTTCCTTCCCTATCTACCCTACCAAAATGAGCTAGGAAGTTGAAAATTGGTATGTATACTCAGCAAAGAGCCTTGCATGCGCTTTTTGGGGGTGCCGACTTTCTACCTCGATTGCATCCCTTCACATCCCTAAAAATGTCGTTTTTTCTCATTTTTCGAGTTTGTTCCTCCCCTATCTCCCCCACCACAATGAGCTAGGGACTTTAAATTTGGTATGTACATTCAGTAGACACACTAGCTGAGCCTTTTTGGGGCCTCGACATTTCAGCCCCGCTTCACCCCCTCAAAGCTCCAAATATGTGGTTTTTTGGTCGTTTTTTCTTATTTTTTGAGTTCGTTGGTCGCATTAATTCCTCTCCAAATTGAGCTAGGAACTTGAAATTAGGTATACACATTTATTAGGGGCCCTAGATGCGCTTTTCGGATGTTTTGACTTTCTAGCTTCATTGAATCCTTCCCACACGTGACGCTGATTAGGAAAAAAGCATCGCTTCAATTCTCATGATTATCAGACTAAGCGATGCTTTTTTTTTGTTTTTTTCCCGAACATTAAGATTATTTAGTAATTTTGATGCTGACCAAAATCACTCTATTTTGGTCAATCGGCTCAGTTCGGCGGCGGATTAGATATATATGAGTGAGGATGATATTTGGTCAAAATTCAGTTTTGCCCATTTCGAGGGAAGGGATGATGAGGGTTCCAAAAACACAAACATTGTTTATTTCCGAATCAATCGATAGAGAATCCAAAATTGTATAACATATCTAAAAATCAGCCTGCTAGGTCAATTAGGAGAGGAGATATGAGAGGCTTTCCTCATTTTGACCTTGAAAAAAGTGCTGTTCCTCCCCACCTCTCCACCAAAATGAGCTAGGAAGTTGAAATTTAAATTGTACATTTAGTAAAGACTCTAGATGTGCATTTTGAGGGTCTCGATTTTTCAACCCACTACACCTTCTCACAGCCTCAAATATACGGTTTTGTGGTCGTTTTTTCTCATTTTCTGAGTTTGTTCCTCGCATAACTCCCCTCCAAATTGAGCCAGGAAGCGGAAATTAGGTACGTACATTTAATAGGTGCCCTAAATGTGTCTTTTGGGGACTTTTCAGCCCCATTTCATCCCTCACACCGCCTAATATGTGGATTTTAACTAAATTTTTAATATTTTTTCAGTTCGTTCCCCGCATAACTGCTTTTCAATTTAAGACAGGAAGTTGAAGTTGAATATGTACATTTAGTAGAGTTCTCCACGTGCCTTTTGGCGGTTTCAACGTTTTAGCTTCATAGAATCCTTTCTACCCTGAATATTGATTTTTTTTTTTAATATTTGGACTCAATTCTCTTATTTTTCTACATTTTTGATTAGTTTTCGGGGTTTATTACTTATTTTTATAAAATGTTTACAATAGTTTCGATGATTTTCAACGATTTTTTTCATAATTTAGGTCAATTTTCGTCCCTTGTTCGGCTTTTTTCGTAAATTTGCCCAATTTTCGACGATTTTCAGCAGTTTTAAAAAAATTTACCGATTATGAACAAGATGAATTGACTTACTATCAAATATTTAATACCGAGTGTTAGAAACTACATTATAACAATTTTTTAGATTTATTCAGTACAAATAAAAGTTTTGATTTTAGCATTACATATAAATAATCCAAAATTTTCCCCTGACAAGAAAAAATATCATAAATTTTTTTTGATACGAAAATAATTAAAACGCTTCAATTTGAAATATCAAAAAGACACACCCATAGTTCTTACACGCACCTACACTAACCAGACCATGGCAGTTCTACAACAAATCGATTACACCACAGATGTAAAAGAGTCAAGATATACTCCATACTGGTACCAATCCACTGGGAGAAATCAAACAATAATAAAAGTCCTTTAAACTGCACGACGACGCGACGAGCAGATCCTTAGGTCAAACAAAAATGGCCGTATAATTCATTTAACCAGCAGCATGAAAAACGAAAGCACTTTAGCGACTAACAAAAAGCAAAGAATAGAAGTCGGGAGCTTTTTAGCCGAACTTGGCTTTTGGTACGCTATAAAAACGCGTCTAATCTTTATCGTTTTCGAAACCATTATACAAATTATCGAAAAACATCTAATATTTGAGCATGCTACGAGTACAAAGCTGCAAAAACCACCGAGAAGAAAGACAAAGAGAAACAGATACAGAGAATCTAGCTATACGTATAAGTATATTCGCTACACTATAAACAGGCAGCGAAATGAGAGTCGTACCGTAGTAAGTTGTTTTTTAGAGCAAACAAGATTTTCGTATCCATTTGATACGTAAGCACGCCCAGGTAGGTATCAAAAAATAAAGAGAAAAGGAGCCTTATAGTTTTGTGTATTTACTTAACAAATGGAGCAAAAATTACCCAACAAAATGTTCGTATACATGATTTTAAGTATCTACTTACTTATAAGTATATATTGTAGCTATATAGCTATAGAGCTACTTAGTTATATTCTATTTATTTTTTCACATTTGCTCTTTATATATAAGAAAGTAGGTAAGTAAATACCAACCAAAGGTATGGTACATCGAAAACGTACTTGATATGTTTTCTTTTCTATTTTCTCTTCTACGTATATTATACGTGTACGACTGGCGCAAAATTTCAGCGTGAGTATCAAAATGAACATCAAATTCGTTTCATAACTAATGCATGATTTTGACAAGTTCTATTTCATAGTTTAGCTGTGTTTCGGTTTAAAGAACGAATGACAACCGCTGAAAGCGGAAATAACAGATACAAAAGGATTTTATGCAAACAGGAAAGAATGGGTTGTTAATTTTCAAACGAGGGTATTACTTTGTTATGCTGATTCGAATTTTGACATTTTCTGTTTAGTGTAACACATGTTACTTTTTTCCTGTTTTTTAGCTTTTTCTTCTTGATTCTTTGTAGCACGTCATTTTTATACCCTTTTTCTCCGAACGTCGTCGTACCATATTTTTTTTTTTCCTCCCCGCGATTCTAAACGATGGTGATGGTGGAAGGTACAACGAACCTACACTGACATGTCATTGGCATAATGTTACATTTTTTTTTTTTTCTACAACCCCTAAATGTACGTACAATGTTAATCGAGTTTTAACGCCGAACTTTTCTCGTATGTTTTTTTTTTCTTTTATTTTGGAAACAAAAAATATAAAAAGGTAAAAACGAGTGTATTTAGGTAGATTTTGACGGTTTTAAAAAAAAAAAATTATAATATAAACGGGTTCATTTGATTGAAAATTATAATCGTGTTCACTCATACGCTTTTTTCACCCGCCATCGTCCAATACACCATTAATTATTTTGTCGTTTTTTTTTTGTTTTTTTTTTTGAAACTTTTCCTCAAAATTGTTTGGAACGCGCATCGGTTGTTTTCTTTTATTTTTTTTATTTTTATTTTTCATCACTATAAATTCTCTTTTTCTCTCTGTTTGAATAAACTTCTTTATAAATCAAAGTAAAAAAGTAATGCTTGCAGCGCGATATTTCTCACAGAAATTAAGATTGTCACGTGAAAAACTTTTTTAATAAACGTTATTAAAAAACTTCTTAGCATTATTTAAAAAAAAAAAAATTTCAATAAACATTTTCGATAATTAGTTTTCAAGTAGGTACTACATTCTTTGATCCACTGCTCTAAAAAATTTATAATAAAATAGACTGTTTTCAATGTTAAAATTAGTAAATTGACTTGGTTGGTACACATTTTTCCACTGAATTGATGTAACATTCGAGTGGATTTTACCCCAAAAACCAAGTTAAATACAGTTTTATAAACATAAATTAATTTCTAAAAGTAATACGATAAGGTGTGATTTAATTTTCGTAGCGTTAAAATTATCATTTCACTGAATAGAATTCGTTTTTAGTCTGATTTTCCACGTTATACTGTCGATGAAAACCAGGCTATTACTGTCCATCGATTTACGCCCGATGAGGGGAAAGAATATCAATAAAAACCGTTTGAGGGTCCTAGAAGACCGTTACGACTATTTTCGGCCACGTTAGATATTTATTTTTGTTTTTATTTATTTCTCCTCCGAAAACTTATAAATTCTTTGCTCAGCTGGATACCGACCAAAATCGATCCAATTTGAGAAACAAGCTTAGATTGGTGGCGAATCTGATATTCTGGAGTTGGGGCCATCTCAGGTTAAAATTCAATTGTGTCTAAATTTAGGAGGAGTGGTGCTGAGGAGGTGAAATCGCAAAAATTATTTCTTTTTGAGCCAATCGATAGACTATCTGTAGTTGTACAACGCATCCAACAATTAGCCTCCTAAGTCAAATAGGAGAGAAAATGTAAAGGATTTTCCCCTTTTGACCTTGAAAAAGATCCCTTCCTCCTAGATCCTCCTTCCAAGTTCAGCTAGGTAAATTGAAATTTGACAAATAGACTCAGTAAGGGCTATAGACGGGCCTTTTTGGAGTTTCGACTTTTCAGACCCATTGTATCCCCTTGCAGCTCAGAAATGAGGTTTTTTGGACGGGGTTTCTCATGTTTTTTTTTTGTTTCTCGCAAAAATCCACTCAAAATTGAACTAGGAAATTGAAATTTCGTATGTAGAATTAGTAGGGGTTCTAAATGTGTCTTTTGGCAGTCTAGACTTTTAAGTCTCATTGCCTCTCCCTCACAAACCCAAAAATGCGATTTTTTGGTCGCTTTCTCTTAATTTTTGAGTCTGCTCCTCACATACACCCCTCTCCCCACAAAATAAGCGATGAAGTTAAAATTTACTATATAAATTAAGTACAGATCACAGATGTTTTTTTTTCGTGGTGTCAACCGTTCAGCACCTCCTCCTCTCTTACCTCCCAAACTCAACTACCTTTACTACTGGCAAGAATTTTTCACAAAAATCAGGCTGAAAAATCATCACTTTACGATGATTAGCCTGTGTGTTCTATGTCATACTGTCAATGAAAACCAGGCTATTACAACCTATCGACCAACGGCGAATGAGGGGGGAATATAGACAAAATCCGTTTTGAGGTCCTAGGAGACCATTAAAACCATTTTTGGCCGTGTTAGATATTTATTTTAGTAACATCGAAACACATTCAGTAGCGAATTTTGGAAAAATCGTCAACAAATCATTAGATAACATTAGTGGTCCGTCAACATTGTGACATCATCATTGGACTGACATCAGTGAACAGATTTTTATGGCCTAGAATGACATCAGAGGACTTATTTTAAGAATGATTGATTTCATGATGATTTTGTGTCGAAATGTTAAGAAAAATTACAGATGTGACATCAGTGGACTTATTGTATGACGAATTGATTTCATGATTTTAAGTTGAAATGTTTAAGAAAATTAAAGATGTTATTAGTGGACCGTCAGCAGTGTGGTGTCATCATAGAACTGACGTCAGTGGACAGATTTTTATAGCCTAGAATGACATCAGTGGACTTATTTTATGAAGGTTTGTTTTTATGGTTTCAAGTTAAATTTTGAGGAAAATTAGAGATGTTTGAAGCTGATTCGTCAAAACAGTGGATCTTGACCTTAAATCAATTTTATGATTTCAAGTTGAAAAGTTGAGAAAAATTACCAAGTGACAAGTATTAAAAAAAAGAAGAAAAAAAATTATACCAATTACATTTAAAATATTAAAACATACATTTTTTTCATGTTTACTCTTTGCGTACAAAGAGTTTTAAGTATTTTTTATACCCCTCTCCCCCCTCATTCCAGAACTAAAATCATTTACTCTGCTCGATACTGATCAAAATTGCTTCAATTCGGTCAATCAGCTCAGTTTGGTGGCGAATTAGAAATATATGAGTGGAGAGGATCGTGAGTGAAAATTCAGTTATGCTCCGATCTGGGGGAGTAGGTGCTGAGGAGCCAAAAACATAAAAATCGTTCCTTTTTGTACCAATCGACAGAGAATTCAACTTTGCACAACATACCCAAAAATCAACCACCTAGATCAATTAAGAAGAGAGATATGAAGATTTTTCCCATTTTTGATCCTGGAAAAGGTCTGTTGCTCCCCTACTGCAACAAATTAAGTTAGGAAGTTGAAATTTGATATGTAGACCTAAATGCGTTTTTTATGGGTCCCGACTTTTCAGCTCCGTTGCACCTCCTCACAACCTTAAAAATGTAATTTCTGGGTCGGTTTCTCTTCTTTTTCCAATTTTTTGAGTTTGTTCTTCGCATAACTCCCCTCCAAATTGAGCTGGAAACTTGAAACTAGGTACATTCAGTAGGGATTCTAGTTGTGCCTTTTGGGGGTCTGGACTTTTTAGCCCCATTGCACCGCCTCACAACCCCAAAAATGCGGTTTTTTGGTCATTTTTCCTAATTTTTTGATTTTGTTCTTCGCATAATTCCTCTCCAAATTGAGCTAGCAACTTGAAATTAGGTATGTACATTTAGTAGAGATCTTAGATGTGCCTTTTGGAGGTTTCAACATTTTAACTTCATTGAACCCTTCCTACCCCTAATACTAATTTAAAAAAAAAAAGCGTCGCTATCAATTCTCATGATTATAACATTCCACGAAAATCAGGCTGAAAAAGCATCGCTTCGCGATTTCTTTTTTTCATCCTTAAATAACTCGTGTACCTCCTAAAAGTAAATATTTTATTCGGTATCACCTCACCTCGTTGGCCTATATTTTTTTCCATCCGCGAAAAAAAAAATTAATTTCCAAAGATTTCCCATTATACTTTTTACAATATTCGAAAAGTTTATAATTGATGAATTTTATAAGAAAAAAAGAAAAAAAAAAAAAGAAAAAGGAAGGAGAATCTATCGAGATAGGAAAATACTGCAACGTTGTTCGTCATTCATTTATAAAAACACGAGTTCGCGATTCGAATACTTCATCTCGTCGTGTTCGCGAAAAAGCCGTGTAATGTACAGAAGGCTGCTGATGAAAATCTATCCGATAATCAAATATAAAAGGTATTATTAATAAGCATACATCTTCAAGCTGTACCCAAAAGCTATCCAAATCGTTGTAGCGAACCTTAATGTATCAGCACACACCGATGCTACGGTGAAAAGTCATTTATTTTCTACGAGACATTGAACATGAACAACGCTACGGTAGGCATCGTCGCGTCGCTCGCTCGTTGGAAGAAAAAATAAAAAGGATTGCATAACTCTCCTTTCGAAGGCATAATTCCCATTAATAATTCTATACTATATAAAATGTACGTACGTACCTACGTAGCGTATACGTAAGTGTAAACTCTGCTGTAAAGTGTATCGTCGAGTTTTCACACGTTCGTACGTGATTCTTTATACGAATTCAGAACTGGATGTCACCAGCTCGGCTCGGCTGGTCTGGTGCGGTCGACTCCTACTGTCACAAGAGGTTTCGTGTTTTTTTTCCTTTCGATTTTCCGGATCGAATTTCAGACCCCCTAGAGACTGTAAACTTCAAGGGTTTTCTTTATTATATGGGAATATTTTCAATATGTTCGCAATTTTTTTTCAAAAGAAATTTCGACGAAGAAGAAAATTAGCAAATGAATAGCCAGGTAATGAACGTGATAGGAATTTTTTTTTTGACCTTTTAATGAATGTAGGTGCACGGGAGTTCTATATCAAACAAAAGCTAAAATTAATCTGTGAAATTATTAATGAAAGTAGGCCTCCGATACATAAAATTTTTCTTTAAAATTTCAATATTCAAACAGTTTTAAATTAAGCAAAGACTGAGGGACGGAGTGTTAATTTCGTGAAATTATGGATCATGCACATCGTACAGGGTGGTACTATCTATGCGAAAAACCATTCAGCAAATAATAATACAACAAATGGTGAACATATGTAATTATGTTTGCCTAAACAGCCATGTTCAGGATCAAAAACATGCTTAATGGACTTTCAACCGTTATGTCTGAAATTTTAAATTTTCAACTTTGATATTACTGTTTGATAAAGAACTATTATTTGTGTCATTTGAACTGCCAACATTTCACTTAAAAAATTTTAGCACCGTAATTACTAAGAAGATCAACAAAAAGACACGTCGTTGATACGATAATAGCAAAAGCATGTTGAAAAGTGCATGATTTGAAGTTTTACAATTACAGTTAAAATTCCCAAAAATTTATCTCCGTTACTTTTTCATTAAAATTTAAATGAAAAGCTAATCCGTCCTTTTCAATGATACCACTTTCCAATGCTTATTCTCATGAATAAATTCAAAATTTTTGTGCATAAGATATTCAAACGTAGATGCATTTTACAATATTATAGATCTGAAGTGAAACAAAAAAGATTCCGGCGATTGAGTCACTTCATTTTAATGTAACACGAAAGTTGCACGTTGGGCTACCTTCTTTCTTTTTCTTTTAGCCTGATTTTCTATGTCATATGGTCAATGAAAACCAAGCTGTTATAATCTATCGACCTACGGTGAATGGGTGCAAGGGGAGGTGAGCGTAAAAATATCAACAAAATTCGAAACTAAGAAATTGTTTGCTCAGCCCAATACCGACCAAAATCCATCGAATTTAGCGAATAGGTTCCCATTGTTGGGCCATTTGATATTCAGGAGTGGGGATGACGTCTGGACAAAATTCATTTGTACCCAAATTTGACAGAGAGGGTGCTGAGAGGCTAAAATCGTAAAAATTGTTCCTTTTTGAGCCAGTCGATAGACAATCTGAAGTTGTATAACATATCCGAAAATCAGCCTCCCAAGTCAATTGGGGAAGAGGCAGATATGAAAGTTTTCACATTTCTGATCTTGAAAAAGGATTACTGTTATGTTATAAGTATCGGGTAGTTTCATCAGCACGTTACCGATTTCACCCCTCTGCGGACTTCGAACCCCCGCCCCCACCTTTTCAACATCGTATTACTACGATAATTCTTTAAATATTAATCCTGTTGAAAAAGACGTAGAAATAATGTTTCAGAAGATGAATTAATGTTGAACCTAAAAAAATGATTTGAAACTTTGTTGACCCCGATACCAAATTTCGAGAT
The DNA here is from genome assembly GCA_900060175.1 of Ferrisia virgata. NCBI lineage: Eukaryota > Metazoa > Arthropoda > Insecta > Hemiptera > Pseudococcidae > Ferrisia > Ferrisia virgata. The sequence goes on from FIZR01011187.1 coordinate 10,387, forward strand.
GAGCCTAGGTCAATTAAAAGGGAAGATAGAAAGGGTTTGTCCTCTTTTTGACCGTCAAAAAGGGCTGTTCATCCCCTATCTCCCCCACCAAAATGAGTTGGGAAGTTAAAAATTGGTATATATATTTAGTAAAGGACCTTTAATGCGCTTTTTGGGGGTCCCGACTTTCCACCTCCATTGCACTCCTTCACATCCCTCAATAGGTGGTTTTTTGGTCGTTTTTTCTTATTTTTTGAGTTCGTTCCTCCCCTGTCTCCCCCACCAAAATGAGCTAGGAACTTGAAATCAGGTATTTACGTTTAGTGCGGATCTTAGAAGTACCTTCTTGAGGTCTGGACTTTTCAGCCCCACTCATCCCTCACTGTCCCAAATATGAGGTTTTTGTTAATTTTTTTTGATTTTCTTCCTCGCATAACTGCTCTCTAAATTCTCAAGCTCCTTTTGACGGTTTAAACTTTTCAGCCCCTTTTTCACTCCTTCACAGTCCTGAATATGTGTTTTTTTGGTCGTTTTTTCTTTTCACATGGATATGTCTTAAGGCTGGGGGGGGGGGGTCATTCTGTGAAAACGTCAAGTTTTTGCGTTACGTTTTTGATTTTTGGACTTCATGTTAAAATGTTAACACGGATATGTCTTAAGGATAGGAAAGCTTGATAGAACTCACAATGAAAGATGAGTATGGTTGATTTTTGGACTTAATGTTGAAATGTCTGAGCTGAGTGTTTGATTCTTTATTTGAAGTTTTTGATCAAAAACTCGGCATGAAAGATTATTATAAAAGATTTTTGCATTTTATGTTAAAATGTTAAAACTGGTGATAATAAATGATTACATCTTAAGGGATGGAAAAAAATTTATTACTTTAGCACTTAATGTTGAAATATTGCAATGGATGCCAATTTAAAAAATTAAAAAATGTGTGATGTTTTTGATGAAAAGTTTTTGATTTTCCTATCATTTTTGCACTTAAAATAAATCTAACCAAAGATATATTGCACAGAGTTAATTGAAGGTTCTGAGATTTGATTGTAAAAAAGATTCATAAATTTGTTACGGTGGATCCAAAAATCACAAAAAAAAAATTTGAACTTATCCATCGATTTTAGCATTACATATTCATTATGTAAAATTTTCCCTGAAAGGGAAATTGTTAACATGGATACGTCTTAAGAGGGGGGGGGGGTGATGAAACTCACAATGAAAGATGAGTATGGTCAATTTTTGAACTTCATGTTAAAATATCTGAGTTAAGTATTTAATTATAGAAAAAAATAGAGAAATTAAAAAAAAATTAAAGATTATTATGAGCGACTTTTGAACGTTATGTTGATATGTTGACATGGATGTGTAATACTTTTTTTTTGACGTAACGTTTTTCATTTTTGGACTTCACGTTAAAATGTTAACATGAATGTGTCTTAAAGGTGGGAAAGTTTGATACAACGCCATAAAAGATGAGTATGGTTGATTTTTGGACTTTATGTTAAAATGCTTGAATTGAGTATTTGATTTTTGATCAAAAATTCGCGATAAAAGATGATTATAAAAGATTTTTGCACTTTATATTGAAATGTCTACATAGATATGTCTTTACACTTTATGTTCAAATGTTCACCAAGTTGAATAAATATGAAAAAAAAAAAATAGAAAAATGAAAGAATATGAAAATAAAAAAAATTAAAGATAATTATATGGGACTTTTGCATTTTATGTTAACATGTTGATGTGGATATCTAATTTAAAAAAAATTATAAAAATCAAAAAAACTGAAAAACTAAAAAATTAAAAAATCAAAAAAAATTAAAAAAAGTGAAAAATTGAATAAAAACTTTAAACGTTTTTGCGTAACTTTTCTGATTTTTGGACTTCATGCTAAAATGTTAACGTGAATATAACCTGCTGTATTAAATACTACCAAACAAAACATCCGGAAATCGTGGCAAAATACCCGGTAAATATTAAAAATTGAGCTGTATAATATGCATAAATCGAGCACGAAACTCGATAGGTAAAAAATACCTACCGATATACATTAAACAAAAGGATAAACCATGCTAAACGTACGAATTTTTCTATCAAAGCCACGTGAAAATTCGTTATTTGGAAATTTCCTAATATTGCTGCTTTGCCTCACCATACAGACCATGTATTCAATTCACTCTACGGTAATAATCATTTATTAAAACGCCTTTCTGTGTTTCAACTTTCGAGTATAGCATATGTGACGAATAATAAAAAGCTACTCAAGCTGAAAATTTGCCTCGTGCTAATGGTATACGATAAAAGACGACTGAAACGATGATATGATGAATACACGTACATAATATGTTCGTGTTATGTGCATAGAAATTTTTTGATGTTTCCATTAATAATAATTTTTGAAATAATTTTTCATTTGATACAAACTATACGTGTAAGTATACCAGACGTAGAACATATCCTCGTGAAATCTTTAAGCAGCAGCATTGTAGTATAATGCGTGCTTGTATTTTTTTTTTTTTTTTCTTTCTTTTCCATCTCTTACAAAGGCGGCTTTCCCATAAATAGCGTGCCCCTACCTACACGTTATAGTACGTGTATAAGCCTAATACTCGTTTATGATCCGGGTAGTTTTAATTTCACGCTACAAATTATACCATCAAGTATATAGTACAAAGAGTGAAAGAAATTAAATATGGTGCGGAGAAGGGAGAGAAAAGGGTTAGGTATAAAGGCAACATACGCAGCAACTAGAAATACCAGAACCGGAAAGATGGGCGATGAGGAGGAGGAGGAGGAGGAGGAAGAGGAGGAAAATGTCACTTATAGATAAATGCGACCAACCACGATGAAAAACTCAGTTGCTGCTTTTTAATCGTCAACATTGACTGAAACTGAAAAGTGGAAAACTCACCGAAGCCTTTCTCGCCCAGGCGAGCCGAGCAATTGTGACTATAATAAAAATGGGGAAGGTGGAAATTTGCGGAATGTACATATACGTACGTACCTACGTATATTATATTATCTTCGCGTCGGCAATACAAAAAACATAAATATTCGCCAGCGTACGCGCGTATCTTGTCATACTTTTAACATTTAGCTCGTTATAATTTAGGGCTTCCTAAAATATACACCGGGTAAAATTTTCATTTCATCTCGTACACAGGCGGTTAGACGCGTCAGCCTATCCGGCTCGTCGCGGCGTTTATTTTACATAAACCAGTAACGACACTCTGGATAATCGTGTCCGTAATTTTAAGCACGTATCGTAATCAAATATTTAACGTGTAATTCACGCGAAATACACACCGACGAATTTATATTTCGCACTAATGCGACCAGCCAGCAGCCTTTGTACGCCCTGCGATGTCGTCATCGTCATCATCATCAACATCACCTCGTCGCGTTGCATCGCGTCGCGACGCTTATGTTTTGTAACGGACGCGTTATAAATAAAGCGTATCAAGTGGAGGGGTGTGTTAGCTTTATTGTTGTCTTTTTTTTTCCCTCTCGCTCGCGGTTTTATCCGCCGAATGAACGATATTACGGGTTTTGAAATTTGTACCATTCGGGCACTTATTGTGTACGTTCTATATAATAATAATAATAATATTGTTGACCTTTGGAGAGCGATGTTTTTTCAACCGCTAGTTAGCTAGATGTTGTCCGGTATAAAATATGCAAAATGTACACATTGTACACGGCCCGGATCCGGATCCAGACCCATAAGTAAGACTGATTGATCGGCGAATCTTGCTAGTTTGATTTTATTTTACATGTTTGGAGGGTGAGGCTCGAAGTAATCCATCATTCGTAGCACTGAAATCGTATTCGAATTATAAATATTAATACGGTATCGGGTCACTTCCGTATCATGGAAGAATGTCAAATTACCGTCCACTTTCGATTTTAAGTTCGAAGAAAAAAAAAGGATAAAGGTTCGTTGTTTTAAATGTAAATGTAGTTTTGAAAAATATGCGATTCTTGATTTCTGTATCAAAATCGCTGTACGAAAGAAAGGAAGTTAGCCGAAACATGTTTTATATAAAAACGCACCTACACGAGATTTTTGGAAACAATCACAACCAGCTTCGAAGAAAGAAACATACGTGTATTGTTGTTTCGGTAGAAATTTAAAGAAGATCTGGTTTCAAATATTTTCAGAAAAATATTCAAAACTGGAATTAATATTGTTACATTTATGGTACTGATAAGTAAGTGGAAGGGGAGAGAAGTTGATTTTAGAGTAAATCGTAGTCTTAAACCCAAAAAAGTTTCTCCCAAGGCATCTACTAAATATAAATTTGATAGAGAGTTGTGTGAAACCCCTACTTTTTTTGTAGGTCAAGCAGAGGGCCTCTCACATCTTTTCTTCTAACAAATATAGGAGACTTGTTAGCCTTATTTCCTACGTCATATTATCAATGAAAATCAGGCTATTACGGTCTATCAACCTACCACCGGTGAGGGCAGGCCCGTAGTCAGAAGGGGGCAATAGGGGGCGTTGCCCCCCTAGAAAAATTACCCAAAAACCCCATTTTTTACTTTTTTCTTGGTCATTGA
>FIZR01011193.1:0-12931 GCA_900060175.1 Ferrisia virgata
AATCTTGTTTTAATTTTTTTTTTTTTTTTTTTTTTTTTTCGTTTGTGCGAGTGTGTGCGAAAACAGCGGGTAACTTTTTTTTACCTACCAACGATAAAATGATATTTTCAATTTTTTTCGTTAGCAACGTTGTCATGAAAAGGGTTGAAGATTGCAAACGCCAGCACGTGATGCGATAAAATCGAATCGCATCTGTGCGGTAATAAATAATAATAATAGAATTACAACAACATCGATAAGTGTAAAAGTATTGCTTGCTATACGTACGCCGCCATCATGATGGGTAGTTCGGATGAGACGAGCTTCGAATGTAATGTATTTTTTTTTTATTATTATTATTTTTTTTTTTATTATTAATTTTGCGTAATTTATACTACGTGTGCGATAGAATGAAGTTACATCGAGCGAATGCGACGTTTGCGTAAACCAGCTACCACTGTGTTTGTGTGTGTGTGTGTGTGTGTATGTATTTTTTTCATTGGATGCTCAGAGACCCTTATTGTAAGTGTACCTTTGCATTGTTTATAAGATCGATGGTTTTACATATAACGTAGTTTTTTTTCTTCACTGAGTTACAAACGTTTGTCAAATACAAGTTAAATGAAAAATACGCGAATACTTTGGTTGATAACTTTATATTGAAGTATTGAACATAAGTCAACTTATTAAACTTGTTTATGAATCCATGATGATGGTCAGCAACAGTTTATGTATCCATTGCCCCCATCTACCGAATCTTTATACTTTGTAAAGGTATGTAAGGAATATCTGGAGCTTGCATTGAAATGCGTATAGGTATGGTCCTGACGGAGTTTTTTGGGCAGCAGATGGTTTGTAAAGGTATTTGGTGGGGAAAAAAAAACAGATTTAATAGAACATTGGAAAAAGAATGAGATTAGCAGTCCGATGCAAGTACCGAGGATGGTAAGGCGGGGAAGTGTAAGATTTGGTCATAACAGTACGTACGTATTCAAAGGATTTAAAGTTCACTAAAATGATTTCTTTTAATTAAAAAAAAATAAATAAAATAAATGTAAGAGGTTATTGATTTCATGCTTTGTGTGGAAACAGTATTGTGAGTGTTCGGAGCAGAATGTCATGAGAAATCCCCTCGACGATCCGTAGAAATACGTAGCGAAGAGGTTTTCTTTCACGTAATTCTTAAAGTTCACCGAAAGCTCGTCCATATAGATTGTTTTTAGTGTAAAAAAAGCTACCGAGGAAAACTTCTCGGGACAAGTACAAGACTCAGGATGTACCATTAAAAAACACCAGCTTTAGATCCAAGGTACTACAATAGGAGGATGAAGCGGAAGGATTATACCCTGGGAAACTGTGATTCTCACCAAAGAAAACTCTTCTGATTATTCCATAGGCTGAAAAATTTTTTTTTAAATTATTTACAAATCAAAGGGGTGAAACTAAATATTACTGCGTTGCCAAATTTTACCGATGAAGTCAATATTAGCTTCATCTTTATAAGTCATTTTAGTATATAGTTGAGTAATTGAATTCAGAGGCGCTTCTTGGATTGAAAATGAGAAGGAGGACAAAAGAAGCTATGAGTTTGATCTATATAGCTTTTCCAAAAGAATTTTCCTAGCGGAGGGTCCAAAAATTTCTTTGGGCGATATGGGTAAAACATCGAAATCTTTTTATCATTAATGAAGGTTCATTTCTCTGCATCTCAACTCTTGAAAGTATAATGTAAATGTAAATAAAAACTACACTTACTTTGGAGCGAAGGGAGAGCGAAATAAAACAAAAAAAAAAAAAAATTGGTTTTCGTTCTTATCTAAAGAATCGAGCAATGGAAGAAAAATGTAAATATTCGATGGTTTTAATTTTAATTCTGATATAATTAGTTCTTCTGGATAGGAAAATTTTATGATATAAAATAAGAAATTGAGGAAGAGTTGAGAGAAGGAAGGTGTGTTCGGATTTGGGACGGGGAGAAGAGCAGACCTCCTCCTTCAGCGACGCCTTTGATTACATTTCAAGTTTTTGTGACGATTTATGGTATGGAAGATCTTGATTTTTTAATTTTTTTTTCCATAAACGCAACTTCGAATTCCATGGTACATATAGATCTGTGCTAGCTGCATACTTGAATACTCCTCTAAGCTCCACAGAATTTAGAAATTAATACTTTTTTGTTTTTCTTCAAATTTTAGTTTTTTTTAGCACCGCTTATCTCGTAATAAATGAAAAAAGTGGACTGTTTTAAGGTCTGGGACTGCGTTGCTTTTAAACGTTTGATATAAATAATCGACTCACTTTGTCCTGTGCTCTATGTTGCATACAGAATTTCTAACGGGTAGTGAAAGTAGCGAAAAAGCAGCGAAATTAAACTAAAAATCGTTTTTAGAAGTAGTGAGAAATTGAAGAACTGATTTTCGACGGGTCCGTTGTTTATAAATTTTTCATCTACTAGAAACTAAAATGTTTTAGCCTATTACGAGGATCGTTCTATTCGACCGATAGCATACACGTTAATAGAATTGCCTACTCGGTTCGCCGCAAATACACATTTTGTCAAAATTATTCAGAATGACGAAGATTTCAATCTCTCTTCACATTTCAATCTAGATAAGTACTTCTTTCGACCAGTGACCGAACCGAAGGTGTGGGCGGGGAGGAGGGGAGTCCATTGAAGTTAAAAAAATTAAAAGTAATCGTCAGATTTAAAAAGTGAAATTTTTCAAAAATACCATGTTCTTCATAAAATTTTTACAAAAGCTCCGCTAGCCATACTTATTATTATTGTTTCTTTTACTTTTAGGAGTTGAGATCCTTGTACATATCTTATGACCTAGCCATCGTTCAAATAAGATTTGGGACTCCTTTTTAAAAAATTTCTGGTGGCTATGTCATCGCTCTAAATACGATGCAATTACACATGTGACACTATTTACTGCTCCAGAAATGTTTCAAAGAGTGAAGGGCCAACACAAAAAATCTAAAAATGAATTTTTTCGTTCCAGAATTTGATATTTTTTGAAAAATGTTTGCCCCAGTTTTGGTTGGGGCGTACACAAACTACATTAAACTCTGTAATGATATTCTCATATCGTTTACAGTGATTGCGAGCTCTTACAATTTTTTTCTCGGTATTCAATTTGCGGAGCAAAACTGGAGAGACGTTTGAAAATGGGCTGAAACGAGCGTCGATTTTTTTTTCTTCACGGTGATTCGTTGAATTTGAAATGAAATAAAAGGATGAGAAAACATGTCTTAGTTAGTTAGATGTGTGAATTTTTTTTATCAGAGGAATGCGGGTTCTGGTCGGATCATCAATGTGTTTAGTGTTCGAATGGTACTTGGTGAAAAAAATTTTGAAAGCCACAGCGATGTCGTTTTATAGGCTAAAAATTCGTCAGACATTGTGATATATTCACCGGTAATGTAAACATCATAGTATTTGGAAGGTTAATAAGCCATAGCTAGAAAATAGGAGGTGTATACGCGATTCTAATTTGTTTATTCGTGAGATGGACGCACTTCAGTATGCTTTGTAAACGTAATCATAAAAAATGTTCTGTTTTAGTTTTTACAAAATTTTAATTGTCCAAAGGTGAATCTGGCTATGATAGCTGGGCACAAAATTGCAAGGTCCATCGTGTCACTATGGTACTTGTCGATACGGTAGCTCAGTCGTATCATCCGCATTCGGTCAAACTGCATAACAAACGTATTATTTTTCTATCGATCCGGCAAAATTTCGTCATCTTTTCCATTAACTTATCGAATGGTTTGAATTTTGGAAATCTCGAGTACACGTATATAGGATCTCCCCAGTATACGCTATACACTTAGGTGTGTGTGTGTGTGTGTATAGCAAGCGTATCATACCTAGAGCGACGTAAACATATCGTTGCGTCATTTAAATTTCCTTCATTTTTTTCCCTCTTTTGTAAATAAATTATCGATATTTTTTTAAAAAAGAAAGATATTACCGCGACGTTGTTGGCCATTTTTTTTTTTTTTTCGCGTATTTTAAAAATAACGGAGCTCGATTGCGAGAGAAAAAAATTCCGTATCACGAAATAGAGGAAAAAAATTCATTTCTGGCAGCGCGCTGCTCGTTACTACAGCTTACGTCTTTTGCATACATAGTTAATTTATTCGTCTTTTCGTTCGAAATGCTCGAGGAGGAAAAAAAAAAAAAAAAGAAAAAAAGTCGTCTGCTCGTATATCTCGAAAATTAGCATCAATTAGCAACGACGCAAAAATATACTCGCTACGGTGAAATTTGATACGTTCTCGAATTGAAAATAATATAATGACCTATTAAAAAGCCAGAAAATGCTGATACCAGAAAATAGCTCGAAAATTGTGTACTGTAAATTTCACTCGATTTCGGGCCATACCCTCATAGTTCTTGATACTATACGTGGCTTAGGTTAGGTACCTAAGTAAGTATATAAGATGTTGTCACGCCAACGCAACAAAGTTGAATAACTATTCGATAGTTGAACTTGTACTGCGCAAGCGTTAATCCTAAATGCACGAAGAAAATTATGTAGTAATTTGTACGTTGGTTTGAATTATAAGTGCGTATTTTTTTTCTCTTTTCGAAGCCAAAAGATATTACACGAGTAGCGAGTATTTGGCAATTTCTGTACTTCTCAGCACTGCGTAAATGGTGTATAACTATTATCTGCATAGATCTACCCCTACCTTATACGTGTATTCGCTTTGGTAAAACGTACGTCTAGATGTACCTAAACTACCTGTACGGTGTACACTACACGTATACCTAGTTACCTACTTACAGATGCAAACGTTAAATTACAGTACAAACAACAGTTCACATGGCCTGACAAAGGGTACGAGTTTGGGTAACGTAAATCGCAGATTTTCACCTAGTTTTCAACTCCGCCAATACAACGAACGAACGAACGAACGAACGAACTAACGAACGCATTCCCCTCTTTTCGATGATAATACGTAAAATGGAAATCGTGCGTCGTCGATTTTCGCCTTTTCCCTTCATTTTTTATTCGCGTTAATTTGCGGCACGGCGTTTAAAAGTTTAGAATATTCGCAGGCTGTAGATTTATGAAGTTGAAACCAAATTCAAGATGAGCCAGAAAAGCCTAATAAGATAATGGGGCCATCATAATTGCGCGTTAATTTTTTGTTCGACGGGAGTTGTATTCGAATGGATAAATATATCGCGTGAATACGAAGTGGGCGAGCGACGAGGGAGGGCACGAAGGTGTTGATTCGAATTTTCACAACTGTTCGTCGTTTGTGTCTCTGAACTCGAGGTAAACTACGAGAAAGGCAAAATTTACAAAATTTCCTCTTCTGCCGGCAACGATGCTTTGCCCCTCACCGGAATACGTGCCCAGACCAAAGTAACCGTACAAGATGTGTTTCGTCGACGAATCGAAAAAATTACCACTTTTCCCGAGTGGTTAGTAAAAATATGTTGATCGATGATGAAATTTCAAACGGTCTACAGATGCTGTTGGTTTTGTCAAAAGGGTGAATTGCGAAAATTTTTTCACTTACTTAATACTTACTCGGCTTTTAAAGCGATTGACCTTTCGGTATAAAAATACTCGAGTGGCCGATTCGAAGGTATCGATGATTGCGTGCTACGCAGTCGGAAATTTTTCGGCTTATCGTGGGTCACAGTGTAGATATTCTTTTTTAGTGTTAACTAATCGATTTGTTTTGATACGTTCAAATACGATCGCTTGCGTACGTATCTATATTGAAGAGGTTTTCCAAGTTCAGTGTACTCGACTACTTACACTGGATAGGTAGGTACCTAGGTACCTCCTACCTACTTGGGATATTTACTCGCATAAGGTGTAAATTTGTGGTAGATTGATTATGTAATTTATCAAGTTGAGAATAATATTTTAATCGGTGGCGAAAGAAAAAAGAAAAATCTTCTGCGAAATGATTGAATTCAAAGCGTATACGTTTTGTGTAACGCTTGCGAACACTCGCACACGCAAACACCTATACTTTCCGTAAGTATTGGTATACGTAATTTCTATGTACGAGGAAGTTTGCGTGTGTGTGTGTGTTGTGTATGAAAAAGGAGAAAAACGAGAAGGCGAGCAAAATTTACTAGTACAGCATACGTAGTCGTACACATGTACAGTACACGTTGCCACCACGATGATGGGAAAAATGTACGCTGAAATACGTTGTACCATTAAATTTCCGCACGTTTAACCGGTGAATGTAGACTGTTTGCCGCTGGTAAAATGAATTCGTATTTTATTAATGGCATTACTTTTAAAAATACCGTGTTTCTTCGGCTTTTTGTTTGTGCAACGGAAGAAAGCCAACGACTAGAAGGTTTTTCCCGTATTAATTGAATACGTTAGTCGGTCTCATTTTTTTCTCAATTTTTTTTTTTTGCGCCTCGTAAAAAGCGTATCGAGCAAATATTTTTTTTTTCTTTCATTATGTAGACGAAATTTCTGTAGAGAAAACCGCAACGTGCTGCGAAAAGATGAAATATGTATATACTTATTCTCGTATCACGATTATTTTTATTTTTTTTTTTTTACAAGTAGGGCTTAGTACCTAGCTACCTACCTACGTAGTTCCAGTTTGGTAATCATCTGCGAACAAAGTTTCTCCTCTAGTCAGTTTACATTTTCTGTCGCTGGAATAATCGCTTCTCTGATCTAACTGTGCAAAATGTACGAAGCTTAAGGTGTTGAGAAAAAAAAAAAAATCAATTTGTGTCCATACTCGCCATCCTTTGATTCAGTTATGTCAGAATCACCCCAACCATGTTTATAATTGTAGGGTAGTTAGATAAAGGAATATCAAGGAGCGCAAATTCTGAAATTCGATCATTTTAGATTTTTTTCTATTTGTAAAATACGAAAGCAGGTGGGTCGAAATTCATCTCGAACAAGATATTGATATCTACATTCCTCAGCCTCTTGCTATTCAATCCCAGCACATTGTTTCTGCAAAAAAAAATTCCAAATGTGGTGTGGTAGGAGTAGGAGGGGGGGTCAGAGTTCGATTTAGTTTGAAATTTCAAATGTGATATCGAGCTGGATATTTTTTAGCCTATTAAATTTAATTCCGGCATCATTTTTTCGAAAAAGTTCGAAGAAGAGTTTGAATAAATCTATCAAAAAGTACGTTTCTCAGCTGCCTGTGAAATAAAAGTCCGACATTATTTTTTAGAATAAATGCAAAGAGAAATGAAGGAGTGTTAAGCTTTGCTGTGTTTTTTCAAAATTGTTTTATTCTCGATCATCCAGTCATCATTTTTCTCACTATTGGCATGAAATGGTTCACACTATTTTTGTGTTATCCATAGAATCCTCCATAAATGAACATAATATAACATTTTTTAATATTATTTACAACCTTAATCTAAATTTTTTTTTAAATTCATTTCTTTGTTGCTAGTTTCGTGGTACTTGAGAAAATTTATGCTTTTCAAGAATGGCGTTTGACAAAATTAAAAAACAAAAATTTGTTATTTCGTTTTAAAAAATCGCATAGCCTTCTCTTTGGACATTAACGAAAAAAAATACTGCTGGGACTAGATTCAGGAGACAAGAAAAAAATACGATTTGATACCTCGCTTGGAATTTTACAACTAATTCAACTTCGATTCTCTCTTCCTCCTCCTTTTTGGACCTTTTTCGATTTTGACAACCCTATTGGAATTCGGCTGAAAATTGAATTTCGATCTTCGCCACTCTATTATGTATTTTTTTGAAAAAGCGATATCGGAACTGAATTTAGGAGGTTGAAAAATATACAATTTGACACACTACTATAAATTTCGCTCAAAATTGAACTTCAGACCCCCGCCCCCTGCGTCCCTCTCTAAATTGAACTTGGGAATCAAAATTCTTTCGAAGAAGAATTCAGCGCTTCAAAAAACTCACAATAACCAAGTTTCAAATGTTTTACCGCGCAGAAAATTTTTCATTAAAAGCTCCGATCGCAGAATTAAAGGCCGTTGGTGGATAAGCATGTTAAATTTGCCTCGGAGAGATTTCGGGATGATACTTTGGTGCCAGATGGGTACCATCATGAAACATCCTTGGCCGAAGTTTTGGACCTCCAACTCCAGCCGTTCTCGAAGGGGAGGGGGCGTTAATGAATGGATTTTTGTAATTTTTTGGTATGTTGTAGACACCAATGAGAGACATGCTAGAAAAAATCAACACAACCCCCTCCCCCCTTTCCACTAATAATTTCTACCCTGAATGAGCATTTCCAACTTTTTAAATTTTTTTTTTACTATGGATAACGATTTCGTAAAATTTTAAAATCATTTTTTTCACATGTATATTGGACCCCTGCATCGTATATATTTTCTTCGAAATTTTGTACATGGTTGAGCCATTTGGAAAATTTAAAAAAAATTGGAATATGTGGATAAATGGCGATGTATTCGAAAAAATCGGTTATCGATGGAACGAATTCAATACTTGGTATACTTGCTACTTGGATCAATAGAAAAACGTAAGCAAGACGTAAAAAAATTATCAAACTCTCAAGCGCCCCAAAATAGCACCCCCTCCTTCTAATTTTTAGTAACAGACAGGTTGATGATATTGGTGACGTTTTCACATTAGTCGAGCCGTCTGAATACGAATACGAACTTAGTTTCGGTGTCGGACCCCCGGAAGGCCCTAATTAGGAGTGTTTCTTGTCCAAAAGTACCTTTTTTCAACTATAATAAATCTATAGGAAGTGCTCCATGTATCATACGGCCATCGATAAGGAATGAAAAATTTACCAAACCCCTTATAGGCTAAATAACATAGCATAAAGTTGAAAATGGTCATTTAAGGTAGAATTTATGGGGGAGGGGCAGGGGAGGGGCGTTGATTATTTCTAGCACGCCTCCCATTAGTGCCTACAAAATACCAAAAAATTACATAAATACATTTATTAACGCCTTCAAAAAAAATTAATACATGTTTTCCAATTAAAATCAGCCCTTTCGAGAACGACTGACTGGGGTTGGAGGTCCAAAACTTCGGTTAAGGATGTTTCATGATGGTGCCCACCTACCGCCGAAGTATCATCTCGAAATCCCTCCGGGGCAAATTTAACATGTTTATTCGCCGACGGTCTTTTGGCATAATAACCTTCGCTAGAATAAGTTTTTAAAACGAATTCAGCTGGCAGAAATTTTAATCGCAAATTTAGCGGAATGGTTGTAATTCTTGTGGACAATGGTTCCAAAAAAAAAAAAAAAAGAAATAGAAAACTCTTCACCGAAAGCCATTTTATTTTAATGCAACAGTTGTCTCGAACAGCGCAAAAAAATTACACGATCGAATTAGTGTAATGAATCTCAAATTTAGGAGAATGGTTGCTTAAAATTTGCAATCTTTTTCGTAATGTGATTATTTAGGGGAAAAGCTGAAGGTTTCTACAATAAATTTGCTTTTTATTTATTTTGTATGTATCACGTTTAAATGTGAAAAAAAAAAAAAAATGCAGGGAAACTTATTTTCGGCTTAACCGTGGATCTTTGGAAAATGTCTCAGATGATTCCATTCTTTCCCCACAATGTTCGCTTAAATCGATTTTGGAGGATGTAATTTGACATTGACGTGTAACAATTTGGAAATAGCTTATTTGAATGGAAAATGTATTTTTAAAATATCAAATGATGAAAAAACTTTGTCTGGTTAGCTGTTTTTTTTTTTTTTTTATTTTTTTGAACGTAGCTAACATGTAGTATAAGTTGTCTAGCAGTCAATTTCAAGGATCCACGTTGAATTCACGATACGTATTCGAATTAGTTGTATTTCAGACGTACCCCTATTATGTAATGCCTCCATAGACAGTATAAACAAGGAGTAATATCCAGCTGTAAATTGGGAAATGCAGCTTGGGCTCGAATGAATTTCCAGCTTTATCGATTATTATACGTATGTACGATGTGTAAATTTGTTTGTACCTATGTATAGCAGATCCTTTGGCGAGACAACTTTGATATAAGCTGCTGTTAAAGACGATGATGATGAGATGAGATGAGAGATGGACGTTATGCTGGTAGAAACTTTTAAACGAATGCTTTTAGCTTTTGCAAGTTTGATACTGATAGACGATGCGATAGGTTGGTAGAACGGTAGGTAGCCCGCGACTACACGTATACGATGCACTCTGCTATACCTTTGTGACGTGAAATGGCGCTGGCGTAGTTTTGTTTGGTTGCGAAGCTTTAATAATGTTATAACAAAAGCGTAGAAAGCATTTGGCGGTCATGGAAATTAGCAACTCTGTGCGTATAATTTGGCTCGGCAAGAGCGACAAGGGGTGGAGGTGGAATGGCACTATTAGTACCCGACCCGTAGATGAACGTAGAACGTACGAATAGGTAAAGGTATATGAGCGACGTACCGCACACGTAGCTCCAGTGCCCCCCCTCCCCGCCCAGTACGAGCCGTGTGTATGGCTGTGTAATGTACGTGTTTGTGTAGTATACTGGTATAACGTATACTAATACTTACGTACGCAGTACACATACACGTACGTATGAAAAGAAAGAAAAAGCGAGTGGAGAGAATAGGATTAGGCGGATTTTCGCAGCAAGAGGAGAAAAGAAATTACAAGACGAAAATGCTAACGTTAGTTGGTGGAAATTCTTAATTAACGGCGTTGCTCGGGCGATTAATTGAGAAAACGTTTTTAAAACCTTTTAAACGATGCTGCGCGGTGCGGTGCGGAGCCGCGAAGGGCGAGGGGCGAGCTGCGCCTGAATTTGTAGGTTTTGCTTTAGTCTTCGTCTCGATATTAAGATGAAAAACCACTTAAACGTAGCAAACAAAGGAATTAATATTCGTACTCTAGCTTTTACTCGCGCTCATGCACAACGTACGTACGTACGTACGTACTACGTAGATACGTTTATACGACGACACGAGACACGCTGGCTGAATTATACTATACACACACACACACACACACACACACAACGTAGACGTACGTATATTTATGCTGTGCTTTGTGTATTGTATACTTATTTACTCTATTCCTATTAGGCCGTGGTAGTACATATAATAATGTATTTTATAGCGTGCAACGGTGTTAAGGTGTGAGTGTGTGTGTGTGTGTGTGTGTATTCACTGTTCAACTTCCGTATCGCAGACTTGGCATAACAGAGCAATGAAGAGAAAAGGACAGTGCAGAGTTTCTCACTACCTATGAGAAATTCATTCGCTAAATTTGTTAGTTGTTGCCTTTAGTACGTGCACGTACGAAGATTATAATTTTATTACAATTACTAGCCGTAGTGAGCGAGACGATCTTAAAGAGCTGCTGTGCATTAACTAACGAGCTAGAACTAGCAGCTTCGTCTCGTAGCCTACAAATACCTATGTACCTTATTTGAACTACATAATATATTGTACGTTGGCATGTGTTTATCAAATTAAAGAACGATAGGGCACGCTCCGCCTTACAAGTTCTCGTCTGTTCGTAGCCTAGTCATATACGTCAGTAAATGTACAACGTGTGCAAGAAATTCGAGTGACAGATGCTCAAAAATGTCAAGTTTTGGTAACACCGCTAATATAATTTATATTACCAGTATCACAAAAATAGCTATGTAAATCATCCAGTCATTGAGTCATGTCTGGCGAAATTCTCGCACACGCTGTATTTGTTTGCGAATATGAGCTTGGCTAAGTATGTAATGTACGTGTGGTTGTACTATATAGTTGAGGAATGCGAGATCCTTTTCATAGTACTGATGCCGGAATCCAAGATCTTCAGATCCGACCGCCGTATCTCAAATTGCTTCCAACTATTTTTCTCAACTTGGGAGCAATTTTAATCAAAAACCATCTTAGTTGTTTTTTTGGAATTTTTCTCCTTTGCTCGTACGTATTAAATTATTTGTTCTGTCTGCCGTGCAGATAGCGTTGTTGTCGTTTTTCCAAATAGGTATAGATGCGGATCTGAGATCCAAAAATTTTCGATCTCACATCGCCCACTTATGGGTAATCTTTAAAACTTTCTGATAGACTAGGCAGGCTACCTAGCGTTGTAATATAGTTATCTTTATTCGCTTCCTATTATACTCCATGTTTTTGGACCTATTTTTCAATTACTTGACCAATTTTCAAGTTTTGCGAATACTTGGAAAAAATTTAAAATTGCCGGATCTCGCATTGCCTCAAAAGGACTATACATACTGTCAGCTATACACTTTTTCCGCGAGTTATTCTTAACGATTTTGCTGTTTGTTGGAGATGTTTTGAAAATTTTCCCCAGAGTAAGCAAGTTTTGTAGAATTTACAATCATTTATACTCGTGAGCCAATAAGCTTAAATCAAAATAAATTGTCAAATATTCAAATCTTTCGTGAAGGTGTGCTGTGGTGATTGCGAAGTAACCTAATTGGACAACGAGGCGCAAAAATTAATTACATTTTCTTCGAATAATAAGGATAATGGTACAATTTTTTATTAATTATATTAATAATTTATAACGATAAATGGTAAGATAGAAACCAATTTTCAGATTCGTTCCGCATTTTGATAACATTTTATTGTACTTTTTGTGAAATGGTTGTAATTTGTCTTTCCTCTCTATCAACTGACGCCTAATATATCCGATTTATTTCATATCATAACTGAAACTGAAACTCTCATCCAACATCATATCATAAATATCAACCCACCATGGCTCGATTTTTCCCCCAAAATAGACCACTCACTAAATGAATTCATGAAATCCGATACTGACTCTACCGTAGTCACTTCCGGTTTTAATGAACTCCGCAAATCATCAATTCCTCTTCACTGATGGGTCTAAAAACTCTCAGATCTGACGGGCTGTGCCTTTCCTTTGTTCATGAAGATGACCACATTCTCTGCCCTCTCCCTCCTTACTTCTCCATTCTCTCAGCCGAACTATATGCAATCAAAATAGCGATCACATGTATCCACGACTTCTC
>FIZR01011195.1:0-12143 GCA_900060175.1 Ferrisia virgata
CTGTCGACTTGATTCAAATTTAACTAATTTTGCCAGCTTTTTCTGCCGACTTAATTCAAATTTAACGAATTTTGCCGACTTTTTCTGGTCGAGGAACGACTGGGGGGGTGTCACACCCCCCACACCCCCCGGTCGGAGCGTCCCTGGGTACTATGAAATTATATGTAGATAGGCCACTGTAGGTGGATATTTATCGTTAATTTTTTCAGACATGCATCAAATATTACCAAAGCAGGCCTACCTAAATGTTCGAAGGAATTTCTCAAAAATTTCATTATTATTACAAATAAAAATACATTACCCAACTATCGTATTGACAAAGCGAGTCTCTGCATGGAGAATTTTAAAGCGAAAGGAAACGAGACAGTAGTTACTACCTAGCAGCACGATTTAAAACTTAATTTTATGACTAGAAAAATCCATTAAAACTACAACACTTTAATTC
The DNA here is from genome assembly GCA_900060175.1 of Ferrisia virgata. Lineage (NCBI taxonomy): Eukaryota > Metazoa > Arthropoda > Insecta > Hemiptera > Pseudococcidae > Ferrisia > Ferrisia virgata. The sequence continues at coordinate 446 of FIZR01011195.1, forward strand.
TATAGCTGCAAGGTTAATCTTGCGAATCGTTTAAAATAACCGTAGAATGGATAATAGTCGTTTGGAAATTTCGATTTATTCTTTATTCGCTTGGGTTTTCGAAGGCATCGATGGAAGAACGAGCGCAGACGAGGGGCAACTAGAAGAACTGGCGAATAAGCGAAACGACTCGAATTATTATTTTTTAATATTTCGTCGTGATTTTCCCATACTTCATGTGACGATGATTACCTCCTCACCAAATTGAGCTAACAACGAAAGTACCCCAAGTGGTTTTTTTTTTTTTTACAGCTGTGTAAAGCATTCAAAATTACTCCCAAAAAACCAAAATTTTCAGCACCTAAGAGACCCTTTGTGGTGGAGGGGCGGGGGGGGGGGGGGGGGGGGGGGGGGTATGAGGAGTGGAATATCAAAAAATTGACGAATAACAGTGGGAAATTTATGAAAAAGCGAAATAACTCGAGTTCATAGGGCGCTTAGGGGTTAATTTTTTCACCACGTACTGCACTCGCGATATGGGCCACCCAGTGGAGGGAGGGGGGTAGACGCTCGGATCCGCGTGTAATACCTCGACGGTGTATTTTCATCAGTCATCTAAAATGCAAACTAAAAAAATTCAAAAAGTGATGGTCAAAAATACGCCCCCGAGAGGCTACACGCAGATCCGGGCGACTACCCCACCCCTGAGTGACCCATATCGAAGGTAGCACGTGGTGAAAAAAATGAGTCCCTAAGCAGCGGTATGAACTCGAGTTATTTCACTTTTTCTATTTTTGCTCAATGCATTTTGGATGACTAAAAATACACCCCCGAGTTGTTACTCCCGGATCCGGGCAACTACCCCACCCCTGGGTGGCCCATATCGAAGGTAACATGTGGTAAAAAAATTAGCCCCTAAGCGTGCTATGAACTCGAGTTGTTTCCCTTTTTCATTAATTTCCCACTGTTATTCGTCAATATTTCGGTAATCCACTCTCCCCCTCACACCAAAGGATTTTAGGGGCTGAAATTTTGGTTTAGGGAATAATTTTGAATGCTCTACAGAGTTGTAAAAATTTTTTTCAATTGACCTGTACCACTTGGGGTCCTTCCAATGTAACGAGGTTGAAATTTGTCATGAAGTATTAAGAAGAGAGGTCTTGGATGCGCCTCGTGGCAGTTTTAATTTTAAAGCCTCATTTCGACCTATTGCAGTACCAAAAACGTGGTGTTTTGAACCGGTTTTGCTAATATTTCGAATTTGTCCCACGCATATTTCCCCTTCAAATTGAGCTAGGAAATTTAAATTTGCCACGTAATAATTGCTGTTCTATGAATGTGCTTTTTTCGGGTTTCAGAGATATTCATTCCAATATCTACTTCTTGTTGTCCTACGATGAGCGGTGGGAAGGGGGGGGGGGTCGGGATACAAAAAAAGGGGGGGGGGGGGGGGGGGGGGGGGGGGGGGGGGTCGGAATACTAAAAAAATCTGGTTTTCGGTCGTAGAAGACCATTACGATCATTTTCTTCCATGTCAAATAATTATTTTTATTTTTTTATTTTTTCCCCCGAAATTGAAAAATTATTTGCTCAACTCGATACCGACCAAAATCGATCAAATTTCGGGAATTGACTTCGATTGGCGTGCCATTTGATATTCTGGAGTAGGAATGACCTCGGGGTCAAAATTCAGATATGACTAAATTTGGGTAAGGGAGTACCGGAGGGGCTAAAATTTCAAAAAGAATTCCTTTCAGAGCCAATCGATAGAGAATCCAAAGCTGTATAGCTTATCCAAAAATCAGCCCCCCCACTGATGATTTAGTAGGGGAGAAGTAAAGGGGTTTCTATTTTTTTTTTTAACCTAAAGGGCTGATCTTTCTTCTAAATTGAGTGCTAGGAGGTTGAAATTTGGTATGCAGACTTAGTAGAAGACATCTAGATGCCTTTTACGAGTCTCGATTTTTCAGACTTATTACGCTTCCACGCAGCCCCCAAAAATGTAGTTTTTCGGATGGTTTTCTAATTTTCTGAGCCTGTTCCTTGCACAACTCCCCTCAAAATTGAGCTAGGAAGTTGAAATTTGGCATCTAGATTTAGTAGGGTTCCTAAATGTATATTTGAGGAGTTTCGACTTTTCAGCGTCATTGCACCTTCTCACAATCCGTTAAGTAATTTTTTTTGGTCTGTTTCTCTTACTGTTTAGGTTTAATTCTCACATATTTTCCTCAAGTTGGGCAAGGAAGTTGAAATTTGGTAGTTAGATTTAGTACAGATCCTAGATGTGTTTTTTGGTAGTGTCAAATTTTAGCCTTATTGTAACCCCTCCCCCCCCCCCCCCACTGATTAGGAAACCTGCGTCGCGTTTTAACATGTTTCAACAAGTTGCATCATGCTTTTATAAATTTTAACATGATTTGGTGTATTTGAACAAGGTTTTGATACGTCTTCACACGTTCTGACACATTTTAGCGTGTTTTTTGACACATTTCAACAGGTTTACAACCTGTTTTTACAAGTTTTAACAAATTTTGACTTGTGTTCGCATGTTTTAAAATCTTCTGACATGTTTACACACGTTTCGAACAGGTTTTTCGAAGGGAAGGGGAACCCCTGACTTTTTTTTTTCATCTTGTTTTCCCGAAGGAAGAAATTAATTACTCCGCCCCATACCGGCCAAAATTACTGAAATTTAGAATTTCGCCAAAACACGCCGACTGTATTTTTTTAAATTAAAGTGTGAACGGTCCCAGGTCCAAATTGAGGGAGGTCTATTTTTGGGAATGAGGGTAAGTGGGGGTAAAAAATCGAAAGTGAAAAAGTTTCACTGCTAATCGATAGGAGATCGAAAGAGCTGTAACATATCCCAAAATTAACTGTCCACGTCGATTACAGCCCAAGAAATCGGTCTATTTGGACCATTTTACAAATATTTGAACAATTGCTCGTCTGCGCAGGTCGTACTAATTCTTCTACAGCGTTGAAACATGGTACGTAGGTGACTGTAGTGCCCAGGGTGTGCCTTTCGGGGATCTTGATTCGCTATCCCTCATCCATCCCATTACAGGTCCAAAAACCCCATTTTTTCAATGCGGGTCAACGTTTTTCGATTTGGTCGAAATGCTGCTTAATGGCATTTGCAGGGTAAATGGAGAAAAATTTGAGGGGTATGCGTTTTGAAATTTCAGCTTCCGCAAACTACCGTGTTTTGGTTTATTTTAACGTGTCTTTAACCTGTTTTAATGCGTTTTGACATGTTTCAACGTGTTTTGATAGGTTGACATGTTTGAACATTTTTTTGACATGTTTTACTTGTTTTGCCTTGTTTCTTTCGGTTTTGATACGTTTTATTACGCTCTGACATATTTGAACACGTTTTGACATGTTTGAACAGGTTTTACATGACAAGAGTGTTAACACATTCTAACATGTTTTGGCATTTGGGCGTGTTTTGATATATTTTAACGTGTCTTTAACAGGTTTTAATGCGTTTTGACATGTTTCAGCATGTTTTGACAGGTTGACACGTTTGAAAATATTTTAACATATTTGACATGTTTCAACATGTTACGACAGATGAACACATTTGAACATTTTTTACATGTTTTGGCTCATTGGACTTTGACACGTTTTATTACGCTCTGACATGTTTCAACACGTTTTGACATGTTTTAATACTTTTCACCACATTTTGACAATATTAATTGTGCCAAGGTAAACCTTTGTAAAAGTTGTGGGGGAAGGGGGGGGGGCAAAAACAAATATGAACATGAAAATTTGCGACGACGAACCAGTTTGGAGATGAATAGGTTTTATTTCTGTATTTTTATACAAATTGGTATAAACTTATTTTTTGGTGCGCAGAACACGAATTTGTACAGAAAACTCGTCGTTAAAAAACTGGATTTTAAATAAACCGGTTTCATTCAGAAAATATCGCTGGATTTTCACCACAATTGGTGTACTACTATTTTTGGATACGCTGACGCTGAAAACGAAATTGACCATAAAAACCATCGCAGATAAACCGGTTTCGAAATGAACCAGTTCATCAATGAATTCCTCGAAATTTGCATGAAAAATTTGAAAATTTGTAATCAACTGAATCATAGGGCGCTAAAAACGAATTCATCCCTAGAAACGGTTTCAGGTGAACCGAAGATGAAATAAACCGGTTTATTTTAGAAAATCTTGGGCAGATTTTCGCCAAAATCGGTGCACTACTATTTTTGGATACGCTGGCGCTGAAAACAAAACTAACCATAAAATCTATCGCAGATAAATCGGTTCCAAAATGAACCAGTTTATTAATAAATTCCTCAAAATTCGCGTAAAAAATCTGGAACTTTGTAATCGAACGGTTTTCAGGCGAAACAATCATAAGATAAACCGGTTCAATTATGAAAATCTAGCCGGATTTTGAGTGAAAATTCGTACACCACTTTTTTTTGATACGTTAAAAATGAATTTGAACCAGTTTTTAAACGAATCAGCTAGTAAATTCATTAATAATTTAATTAAGTAATTGTGTAAATGGAAATTTCAACTCGCTTAGTTCAGAATTGATACATTATGAAAAAAACGCTCTAAAATTATCATCAAATTGAAGATATGCTCAATTACAAAAGGGGAAATCGTAGCCGATAATTTATCTTACAAAAATACAGGCTTTGTAGCGTTTGTTCTGGATAGTAAATGTGAATATCTGAATTTTTTTTTTAAAACAAATTTTGAGGAATTTATCGATGAACTAATTTATTTTGAAACCGGTTCATTTGCGATAGTTTTTATGGTCAGTTTCGGTTTCCGCGCATCCAAAAATAGTAGTACATCAATTTTTACAAAAATCCGGCAAGATTATCATAGTTGAACCGGTTTTTCTCATCATCGAATCACCTGAAACAATTTTTAGGAACGAATTCGTTTCAAGCGTCCCGAAATACAACTGGTTACAAATTTCCAAATTTTTTATCCAAATTTTCAGGAATTTATTAATAAACTGGTTCATTTTGGAACCGGTTTATCTGCGATAGTTTTCATGGTGCGTTTCGCTTTCAGCGCCAGCGTATCCAAAAATAGTAGTACACCAATTTTCACGAAAATCCGACAAGATTTTCACAACTGAACCGGTTTATCTCATCGTTGAATCACCTGAAACAATTTTTAGGAACGAATTCGTTTCGAGCGTCCTAAAATACAGCTGATTACAAACTTTCAAATTTTTTATCCAAATTTTCAGTAATTTATTGATAAACTGGTTCATTTTGGAACCGGTTTATCTGCGATAGTTTTCATGGTGCGTTTCGTTTTCAGCGCTAGCGTATCCAAAAATAGTAATGTATCAATTTTCACGAAAATCCGGCAAGATTTACAAAATTAAACCGGTTTATGTTGAAACCAGTTCTTTTTACGATGAGTTTTCCATCAAAATTCGTGTTCTGCGCCGCAAAAAACACCTGTAGGCCAATTTTTATAAGAATACAGTTTCAGTTATGAAATGAAACCGGTTCATCTGGATACCGGTTCGTTGTCGCAAACAGCTCTACATACCGATTTTCACAAAAATCGGAAGTATGTCGTTTTCGAAGGTAAATACAATTATATTACTACTAACTTGGCATCGTCATCTCCTAATCCCAACTCGTACACCCGAGTCGCTCCTAATTCTTCCAATTTCTTATCAACTTTAATGGCTACCTCGTTATAATGCTCATAGGTCTTGTTACCCAATCCGAACACCTGTAATTGAAAATTAAACGCAATAGATTATTTCGTCGTACATAAGGGTACGTATTTTACGAAGATTCAAATTTTACTCGAACGTAACGCCCAATGCCGCCATAACACGATACAAGCTTACATGACAGCGACATCGACATACGAGTATACACCTAGACCTATACGTACAAGCTCGACGTCATTTTGGCCATCTAATGACCTCCGCATGTAACTAGTAGCATTTATAATGCTCGCCTTGATTATTTATACAGGTCGTCGAGCTACTATTTGAATACTACGAGTACACCGTCCAATCTACCAGCCCAACGCAATTTTTTAAAATCATCGTACCCAACTTATATAGCTAAAGTATGGCATGATCATTTTTTTATTAAATTTCGAAAATATGGCTTAAAATTGAGTCATCCAAAGCAATAATATAGAAAACCCTCTCGTACTCGTACTTTTAAAATACTACAAGCAAAACGTCACTACCATTGCGCAATAGTAGTTAGTATACCTACACTAATTTACTGTACTTGCGAGTACTTAGTAGTACTTCAGATAGCATATAAGTAGATATAATTTCTGCTTATACGTTGATATTTTATTGTACATGTGTGTATTTTTTACATAATTATCATTCGTCGAGTACTAGCGCGAAATTATCGGTCAAATGTGGTGTAACATTGCGTTCGCTCGTATGCGTCAAATATCAACCTATCTATCTACAAACCAACCAACCAACCTAAGCACCTACACCTATCTTGTCGTAATAATGCGCAATGAAAAGTTCTTTTTGAAAAATTCGTCCCAAGCACGTACTCACTTACACGTGTTTTTCAAGTGGCGAATTGAGAGAGAGAGAGAGAGAGAGAGAGAGAGAGAGAGAGAGAGAGAGAGAAAGAATCGTGTTCAAGTAGGTACCTACCTAGCTAGATCGTCAGTACAATATTTGTCATCAGCTTATAATTTTTTTTTTTTTGGAATGTACACAAGAGTGTTTGAAAAATTCGAGGACAAAAGCTTAGCAATTGATTTGCATAGACAATAATTTATGAAGATGATGATGATAAGGGGGAAAAAGACATGCACTAGCTCAAATATCGTACGTAAATACTTGAAAAATACACTTTGAAATTTCTGCAACGAGTAATACGTATTTGCTAGCTATCAATTAAGCACTTTTGTGCCCATAATAAGTAAATATTCGTGTGAAAATTTCTCGGAAGAACGAACAGTTATTGAGTATTGTCAACTTCCCCATTTCGTTTTTCACAGTCAACTTAAGGTTATTTATGTTGATAAGCATGTGATGGAAAAATGATATCATGAAACGATAGCAATGTGATCCCATTTCTACACTTTCGTGAGGATTTTGTAAATACTTTAACAGCGATTTATCGTGCTCAACTTCAAACAGTCGAGAGGTGCATTGCATAATTATAAAAATCTTGGCTAAATCGAATGCGTTTTAATAATTCATTCGGTGGACGTTTATTAGGCTGATTTTTTCAAGTCGTATTGGTCATTGAAAACCAGGCTATTACAGTCTATCGACCAACCGGAGGATGAGGAAAGGGAGGTTATCAATAAAATTCGTTTCGGGCTTCTAGAAGACCATTAAGTCGATTTTCAGCCATTTCACAAGTTTATTTTTATTTTTACTTTTTTTCCGAACATTAAAATTATTTACTGCGCTCGATACCGGCCAAAATCGCTCCAATTTGGTCAATCGGCACAGTTTGGCGGCCGATTCCATACATCTAAGTGGGGTTGACCTCGGGTCGAAATTTAGTTTAGCCCTGTTTTGGAGGAGGGGGTGCTGAGGGGCCAAAAACGCAAAAGTAGTCCCTTATTAGGTCAATTGATAGAGAACCAACAATTGTACAACATATCCAAAAATTAACCTACCAAGTCGATTAGGAGGAGAGATATGGGGGTTTCCCTCCTTTGACCCTAAAACAGGACTGTTCCTCCCCTGTACCCCCCCTACCACAATGAGCTATGAAGTTGAAATTTGGTACGTGCATTTAGTTGGAGCCCTGGATGTGTCTTTCGAGTGTTACGACTGCTTATCTCCATTGCACCCCCTCACAGGCCCAAACAAGTGGTTTTTTGATCGTTTTTTTTTTCTGTTTTTGAGTTTGTCCCTCACACGACTCCCCTCCAAATTGAGCCAGGAATTTGAAATGGAGTATGTACATTTAGTAGGGGTTCTAGATGTGCCTTTCGAGTGTTTCGACTTTTTAGCTCCATTGCACCCCTTCACAGCCCAAAAAACGTGGTTTATTGGTCATTTTTTCTTATTTTTCGAGTTTTTTTCTCGTCTAACGTCCCTTCAAATTGGGCTATGAACTTCAAATAGGTATGTACATTTAGCAGGGACCCTACATGTGCTTTTTGGAGGTTTCGTATCTTCAGTCCCGTTCCAACCCCTCACAATCCAAAAAATGCAATATTTTGGTTATTTTTTTTCTTATTTTTTGAGTTTGCACCTGATATAACTCCCCACCTGACTGAGCTAGCAATTTGAAATTAGGGGCCATAGATATGCCTGAACGAGGGGGAGGGGGTCGACTCTTCAGACCCATTACAGTCTGGAAATATTGTTTTTGGTCGATTTTCCTTATTTTTAAGTTTGTTCTTCGCACAACTCCCCTCTAAATTGGGCTAGGAAGTTGAAATTAGGTATGTACCTTCTGTAGAGACCCGTGGTGTGGCTTTTTGGGGGTTTTGACTTATTAATTCCATTAAACCTTTCCTACCCACAAAGTTGATTAGCAAAAAATTTCCTATTTTTTTACGAATTAAAGCTTTACATTGATCTGATCGATTGATCCTTCCGTCACAACGCCATCGCATAACTGTGAGTTGACCGTGAAAAACAAAATCCTCACAAAATTGCTGTTAGCCTGATTTTCGATGTCATATTGCCAATGAAAATCAGGCTATTAAAGTTTATCGACCAACGAAAATGGAAGGGTGGGGGGGGGGGAAGGAAGAAGAATACCAATAAAATCCGTTTAAGATTCCTAAAAGGCAACTAAGCCAATTTTTGGCCACGTCAGATATTCATTTTTATTTATTTTTTTTTTTTCATTTTTTCCCGAACATTAAAATCATTTACTCTCCTCAATGTCGACCAAAATTGCTTCAATTCGGCTAATCGGCTCAGTTTGGGGCGGATTAGATATATTTGATTCGGGTTTTGACCTCGAGTCAAAATTTAATTTTGTCCCATTTTGGGGGAGGGGGTGCCGAGGGGCCAAAAACACAACAATTGTTGCTTTTCGAGTCAATTGAAATAGAATTCGAAGTTGCATAACATATCCAAAAATCAACCACCTAAGTTAATTAGCAGGGGAGATATGAGGGGTTTTCCACTTTTTGACCTTGAAAAATTGCTGTTCCTCCCCAATCTCCCTGCTAAAATGAGCTAGAAAGTTTAAATTTGGTATGTACATTCAGTAGGGGCACTGGATATGCGTTTTTGGGTAGCTTCGATTTTTCAGTCCCATTTCAGCCGCTCACAGTCCCGCAAATGTGTTTTTTTGGCCAGGGTTTTCTCATGGAACTTGAAATTAGGCATGTACATTTGATAGGTGCCGTAGATGTGCCTTTTGGGGTGTCAACTTTTCAGCCCCAAGTATGTAATTTTTTGGTCGGTTTTTCTTATTTTCAATGTTTGTTCCTCACACAATAACCCTCCAAATTGGGCTACAGGAAGTTGAAATTCGGTACGTACAGTCAGTAAGAGCCCTAAATGTTCCTTTAGGGGATTTTGACTTTTCAGCCCCACTGAACCCCCTTCCTAGCCTGAATATGCTGATTAGGGAAATGGCATCGCAAAGCGATCCATTTTTTTCAGTTTTGTCAGCATTACTACCCATTTGTGAAGATCATTACGTTTTTGTGAGCCTTCACAACTCTGAATCATTGCAGATGGATCGCCTTATCAAGGAATTTCAGCATTCTGTTTGCATTTTTGGGATCGTGGAATACGTATTAGGATGAGGGAAGGAATGTAAAGGTGAGATACTTGATGCGTTAAATGCTGTTTTTTTTTTTACAAATTTTCGCATTAATTTCCACATAGGGTACGTTTGCATAAATCACGAACGCACGGTTTTAAATCGAATAAATTTTGTTAATTCATTATAAAAGCAGTGCAAAATATGAAGAACGTTACTACGAGCGAGTACTTGAAATGAATCGTCGGAATGAGGTAAAGGCGTATTTTGGAAAATGAAACTTTTTAGAAATGTAAATTAAAAAGAAAAAAGGGGAAATGAATATTTTTAAGTTTCCGGAAACTGATTTCGTAGAAATCCCCTCCTCATTCGCCAGAGGTCGTTAGCTCGTAAAAGCCTAGTTTTCACTGACAATATAACGTGGAAAATTCGACTAAAAATATCCCCAACACGAGCAAAAATGGACTTCATGGTCTCTCAGGATGCCAAAATGAATTTTGTTGATACTCCCCTGCTGCTGGTTTGCATTGGCAATATGACAAAATAATATCGGGCTAAAAAGATCAACTTTTGGAAATTATTCATAAACGAATAAAAAATTGAAAAAAAAAAAAACGATTTTTATGCAAAAATTCACGACTACAACGTCGAATGAAATATCTCACACCATTTGTAATCCAACTAAAATCAAGCTAAGATAAGCCATCTTTATCGTTCACACGAATCAAACGACAATGCAAAACACATTTCAATGCAGTCGAAAAAAAACTTCTCATTATTTCACCTTTCCCTGCTCTTTTCAGCGATTTCTTATTTTCTTTCAATAAATCTCGCAGGCGATTTCAATCTACATACGTATTTATAGGTAAAGGTTACAAGAACTAGATCAATAGATGGCCAAGAAAAATAGAATATGGCACGCTTCAATAGACCAGTGCAAAATATAAACATATATATAGGCTCAGTCGGCATCGGCACTATACACAGGCACTTTCACTTACCGCAAATCTTAATCCAGTTAGATCGGCGTTACCATTATGTAACCATTCGAAGAAATCCATAGCATTATCGGTAGGATCACCTTCTCCATAGGTCGCTAAACAGAAGACCGCCAACGAATTATTAATCTCTTTTAAACGTGTTAATTCTTCCTGAAATTAATTTTCATTCATTTAGTACACATTATCATGAAATTAACAGCGATACAATTACATACTCGTAAAAATCTACATAAATAGACATTATTTTACATTTAAATGTACGTAGTACCTCTACCTCTACCTATTTCCATCTACATTACGATAGGTTTATTACATCTACATTCAAGTTATACCAAACTAATGTAATTATCCATCTCAGCTGACATTATGACGTCATTCTTTTTAATCCTGCCACAGACGTCATTAGCTTGTATACGCAGTAAAGACAGACGACCCCATCCCCTCCCCCCTTCACTATAAATATCATCGTACAAGCATCTGAAAATTTAACGAATGAGCAGTATGAGAATTTGAATCCGACTTCAAAAATCCAAATGGCGAACCTTGATATATATTTTTCTTACAAATTTTGTAATGCATATATTTTATCCATTTTTATTACTAAAGTGGCAACATTTGTTTAAATTTCATGAGCCCCTTTGAAAAATCAAGAAGGGCAAAGGGTCTAGCCCACTTCGTATGATAAATCGACCCTGAGCACGAATTTGAAATTGGTCCTCATGATGCAAAACCTTCGTGAAAAAATGAAAAAAATTCTCACCTCCTTCAGCAGGGGTGAAACATTGGTTTTCGTTCGAAATTTTCATTTCTAGAAGTTTTCCAATGAATTTTCTCAAACTCGCAGAGATGTAAGCCACTAGCAAGGGCTATCAATGGAAATTTTCAGAGAAATTTTTGATCCTTTTTTCAGGTCAAAAGGGCATTCTAAGATTGCGTATGGGAGGTGAGTTATGCGAAGAACAAACTCAAAAAATTAAAAAATAAACGACCGAAAAACCGTGTGTTTAGGGCTATGAGGGGGGGGGG
>FIZR01011199.1:0-13162 GCA_900060175.1 Ferrisia virgata
TTAGTTTCAATGGATTAGAATCCAAATCCATCAAAAGATAAATGAGCAAGATCATCAAAAGTCAAAATTAGCAAAATTAAAATCCAAGCTTGAAATTGAAATTCAGGAAAGACTAATGTAAGAAATCGAAGAATATTGTGGATTTTACTGTCTGGAACTTCAGTAATATTTCGAACACTTTCGATGTTTAATTCTTGACTTACTAAGAGGTGTTAGTATTCATGGTTTATTCTTTAAACCATAACATATGCAGACCGTGTTAACTTCACAGTACACTAGCAGAATGGATTTAGTATTACAGATAACATCGAAAAATGAAATCAACGCAGAATAAAAGTCTAACACGAGTGCAGAATTTGTAAGCTCGTATTCATGTACTCAGTTCATCCGTTTAGTAATAAGCCGTCCATGTTTTAGTTGTACGATACACGTAACAAGGCATACCTATCTAAAATATAATAAAAAGTTGTAAAAATTTATACGCCACTATGCAACGTTTAATTTCCATTTTATAATTCTATTTTATAAGGATTTGTCTTGGGATGAAGAGACCGGGAATGCTAGAAGGAAGAGAGAACGACGATGACAGAGTGAAAAAATAAAAGAAAAAAATGTATCGAAGAAAGTGTATAGTTCTTTAAAATCGTCGAACTGAAAACCGCTTTTTCTTTTATATTCATCCCTTGTAGACGAAACACTTTCTACCACGTAGAAAGATTAATTAAAGGGGACGTGTAACGAATAATTATACCGAAAGAATGGATAACTGTTATATATTAGAAGCCTTTTGTATTGAGAAAGGCGACATTTTCCAACATTTTTACCAACAGTTTTTCGTTCGTGCCAACGTTTAGGGCGGGGGTACGATGGGGTTTCTTTTGCAAAGAACTGTATTCCCGCTAACGCCACCCAATCTGCATAAAAACCCTCTTTTGAAAAACTCTCGAAAACAACTTTTAAAACAATTCCCGGACCACCGTCGACCCCCGTCTTTCCTCGTCCTCTGATTTGAACGCCCATTAAAGAATATTCCCCTCAAATACTTAGGCGTCTATAACTTATCTTTTTCCATCGTGAAGTAACCTCGCACAGTACCAGAGTTAGTTCGTATTTTCTTTTTAGGCTTTTTCTTTTTCAAATAAGCATATACCTACGTGGGATAGCAGTAGACTACCCAATACCTGCACAGATACATGACAGATACTTACACATAGAAAGCAGCCTTCGGTCGAGGCCAGTTCATAGAAAATTCGTTATGCTATTTCAAGACGTCTAGAGGTAGCTATAGAGGTATCTAACCAGTACCATGCCAAGTAATCTATCATTAAATGTTGGTTTATCTTTTGTATGGACTTTTTCGGCGATGTGTTTTTAGTTCGAATACCTTTTTAACGTTAGGTAAGTATAAATGGATCGTCGTGTCATAAATTACCGGTAAAACTATAGCTGAGTTTTCATCCCATAGTTGACATAATAAAAATGCTTAAATAACGTTTTTCTTTTATTTAGGTATATTATACTAGAAGCTTCTTGCGTCAGTTCAGCTACGGGTTTAGCATCAATGCTTCTTATCTTTTCAAAAGTTCGCCATCAATAATGGGCCCAACACAGGATGAAATATATTTACTTTGCTAGCGTGGAAAAGTTATCCGAGCTGTGGATATTTTACGAGCACACTGACTCGAATAGAAATAACTGACGCTATTTATACGTTTTTCTAGTAAACTTTTTCTGTTCCTGGATTACCCTATAAAGAGTTGTAATTACGTTCATAATTGTTTACAATAAAACGGCGACCTTTAGGTACGTTTAAAACTTCTTTCGTCGAATTATCCGACAAAGTCTCGGCGAATTACCGTTTCCCATCATAAACACATAATTGTAACAAGTTTTTAATAATTTTCTTCTCCTTTTCGTCGTAACAGTATTTAGTTTTTTTTTTTTTTTTTTTTTTTTTTTTTTTTGTAAGTACGTCCCCGCCACTATTTCGTCAGTTCGAACTTTTCAATTTTTTTTTTTTTTATTCATTTCATTTCGTTCTCCGATAGTCTCTTCATATAAATACCTAGTACAATTTAATAAACTTTACGAAAACTAGTGTACTACGTATTAAAATTTTATAGCTATTATTTTAGTACGGATTTAAATAAGTATTTATTTTTTTCAATTAATTTCAATATATTGACACATTGTCGATCGAATCTGTTTAATGAGAAATCTGTGCGCTATTCTGATAATAAAATGATGCCGAATCAAATAAATAATCGAATTTTAGCTGTTCAATATTAACTAAAAAAAAAAAAAATACTAAAAAAAAAATTGAATAAAATGTCAAAAATTTATTACCAATGGTTATTCAAATCATTATTATTCCCCTTTCTAAATAATGCAGCTAGGTAGTAAACTGTATGGAAGCCAGCAACTTGAAAATGTCACAATTCGAATGATAATGAAATACGAAGTTCTTTACGGCGATAATAAGATATTGCGTCCTTTCTTTCTAAAACATTTTGCATTTAGGTTTTATATTTCGTGGGGGTGCATTAATTATAAGGTACTACTTAACCCATACGAAAATCTCGTAGTTAAATATTTCCGAGTGAATTTCAAACCTCCGAAAGGGGATAAAAAGATTGGCAAATCTTGGTGAATTAGTCGACTGACTTGATCTTACGAAAAATATTCGTTGAAATGGTAAAGATACTGTGCAGGGTTCATCAACGTGCCGGGTACTTCCATTATACGAGTATAATTAAAAATACTACTGCAGAAATATATCACGTGTAAAAATTATTCATTTTCATCGTAACCTACCTTTTTCTCTTCTGCTTGCAGTTCTGAAGTTCGTACCATCACCAGCAAGCATTTAACTATACACAATATCAACCCTTTATGGCCTTTTATCACATCTGTCCAGTAAACAATATGCTGAAAAGGTATTGGCGTTATATGGATAAGACGAAAAGTGGTCAAACGAGTCTGCGAACCGATGGCGAACAGCTGAAGCCGGGCAATACTACTTAAACGATACGTACGTATAAACAAAAGGTCAGATTTTTTTTACAATAAATAGAATATACGATAAAAGACAATGGTCATTTTTTTTTCTAAATTCACGCATCATGTTGCAATCCTCTTTGGCTACCTACCTTTTTTACCCCCCTTTTATTTCTCTTCTTCTTTCACGTCCGGCAAAAGAATATGTAAAATAGGTAACCGTTCTTGCGCAGGGTTGTGAGAAAACTGGACAAACTAGTTTCCCGAATCGGCTACCGAGCTACGCGAAGGGTAGCTGTTCTTTAAAACAATCAAGAAATTCGGTATCAACAATGACTATATAAACCCTTCCTTACGTTATACAAGTATTTTTTAAATTAATGACCGGCCATTCGAGAACAATTGTCCGGTTTACGTGTTTCGTAATCTGTATTATGTATTATCATTTTTTTCGACCCTGCATCGGCTTCCAATGCTTATCTATGTACCGTATGATACCTATATTGAATGAGTAGTGCTCGTAAAGGATTATATTTGTACTTACCTAGGTACTACCTAAGCACGAATAAAGTTTGCATCTGTATCAGTAATCAAAGAAGGTGCTTCATGCTCGGTTTACGTGTAGGGTTAAAAATTAAAAAAGAGAAATTGTACTTGGCGATATGACGATGAAGTTTGTAAAATTTAACTTGTAGAAAAGTAAATATTTTAGACTACATAATTTTGTACTTTCGTGAAAAAGTTCTCAGTTTAAAAGCAGATCGTATTATTACTTATATGCATTTATCTTTGTGTATTAAATATAGTGTTTTCAAATTCAATACATTTCGTAGAAAATTGTATTGTGAATATTGAAATTTTATTCATTCGTGCGATTCTTTATATTTAATTTTTTTTAGGTATATATTTACTGGCAGAGTTTAAAATCCATCAGTACACGGCATTTTTCTTTATTTTTTTTTATTATTTTTTTTTCGAGAAAATTACTCAATTGTAGAATTAGCAGGTAATTGGCTTCTTTGAATGTTACATAATTATATACGTATGATCCTTATTTTGATTTTTTTAATAATGAAAAATTTCAGGTACCCCAAATGAATCAAAATTTTTCTTTTTTTACGTTTTATTCTATTTCAAAGTTATGATAAAATTATTTTCAATTCGTAAAATTTGTATTTTTACAAAAAATCTTGAAAATTTTGCAGTAAATAAATGTAACACATATTCAATGAAAAGTTCTTATTCAAATTACAAAACATTTCTTCTGTAGTTTTCAATTTAAAAAGATCTCTGTGGATCTCGTTAAAATTTAAATTGAACATAGACTAAAAAATAAGTAGCTATCTATCTATAGTCCGTTCCAATCGAGAAGGGGCTAAATATGCTCATTTCTGCAACTAAAATCTCCCATTTTTTTAAAGTAATTTTGTTCTTCGTTTAGCTAAAACATCCCTGAAACAATGCGCATTCCTGCTGTAATTTTAATGATTGGTCATTTTTATTATTATCTAATTTTGAAAACAGGAATTTGAATTGCGAAATTGAGCATATTTAGTCCCTTCTCGATTGGAACGGGGTATAAATTTTCTGATTTTTGCGGCTGAGATTTTCCATTTTTAATGAGTAATTTCGTTCTTTGTTTAGCTAAAACATCCCTGAAACAATGCACATTCTAGTTATCATTTCAGTGATTGATAATTTTCATTATGGGCGTCGTTAGATATACTCCATTGTCGCCCCACATGTTGCCAATTTTCAAGTTCGCTCACGATTGCTGATAGTGATATCAAAATTAATCATGCATCTTCGATCTTTTTTTTATTTTTAATTTTAACATATCAAATTGATTCACATAGGAATAAGTTCATAGGTATTGAAGTGAATTCATTGTTAAACGTACGTACCAATCATTCAAGACAATTGAACAAACACTCTTGGGTGATTGGTGATTTGCGCAAATTATTTGATCGTATAAACTCTCCTTCAGAAAACATGATTATTTTAACAAGATTTAATGACTAAAGCCAGCTGACAAATATGTACTGTCAAACCTTTGTTTTGGTATTTTGAGCCTAGAAACAAACTGGAATGTTTTTCCTCGCAGAATAATCTTCCTATAACATGAGATATACAGTCTTGATGAAGAGGTGATAATAAGGGCTCTGAAAATATTTATTAAATAATTATTAGGGGTTCTAGGGTTGAATTTGGAAGAATCAAGAATGTAAAAAGAAAAAATCGACTCATATGGCAACTTTGGATAAAGTATTAAATGGTGCAACAATGGAGTGAACCTGAGGACGCCCTTTCATTATTACCTCATTTTGATCGCAGGGTTTCAATGGAATTAATGCAGAAAATTTCATTTTGGAAACGGGAATTTGAATTGCAAAACTAAGCGTTTGTAATCCATTTGGAACGGACCACATAGTCTGTTCAAATTGAATTTTGAAAAGATCTCTGGCTTATTTACAAACAATAGTAGGCCTAATTAACCAATGGTGTAAGCTGTAAGCATTATTATTTTTAGCCTGATTTTCTATATCATTATTATCAACGAAAACCAAGATATTACAGTTTATCAACCTACAGACAATGAGGGGGATATCAACGAAATCCGTTATAGGGTCCTAGAAACCATTAAGACTATTTTTGACTATAACAGATATTTATTTTCATTTTTTATTTTCTTCCCAAACATTAAAATCATTTACATCGCTTCAATTCGGTCAATCGGCTCAATTTGGTGGTGGATTGTATGTATTTCAGTAGGGATAACTTTGGATCAAAATTTAAATATACTCAAATTTGGGGAAGGGGTAGCTGTGAGGAGCCAAAAGCTCAAAACTTGTTCCTTTTCTGCGCCAATCGATGGAATATCAAAGTTGTATAACATAAGATTAGTTAGGAGGAGAAATATGAGGGTATTTCTCCCTTTTGACCTTGAAAAAGGGATGTACTTTCACTCAAGTACACATTTTAAAAACAATACTGATCTTCTATCTGGAGAAGGGTAATAATTATTTTGATCTTCGCCAGGTTATTTTTCTTGCAACTTTGTTATCTGTTCAATTTAAATTGAGTCCTAATTATCAGAACAAGAATGTAAACAATATGTTGTGAATCAATCAAATTGTTGGAAATTCAAAATCGAGCAGATTTATAGAAATTTTATTGTTTCATAGCATATTGTTTACAATCTTGTTCTGGTAATTAGGGCTCAATTTAAATTGAGCAAACTGTAACTTAATGAATAGAAATTTTTGAACTTCATGTTAAAATGTCTGAGTTAAGTATTTAATTCTATATTTGAAGTTTTTGATCAAAAACTCGCGATGAAAGATGATTAAGTATGAATGATTTTTGTACTTTATGTTAAAATGTCCAAGTTGAATAAATGAGAGAAAAGAATATAAAAATAAAGAAATACAAAAATATACAAAAATTAAAAAAATATTAATGATTATTATGAGTGACCTTTGCACTTTGTGTTAAATTGTTGATACGAATGTCTAACATTTTTTTTTTTTTTAAGTAAAAAAATAATGAATGATTTCTACACTTCATGTTAAAATATCCAAAGTTAAATAAATATGGAAAGCTATTGATATGTTGGTGGTGTACTTTTTGAATGCAATATCAAGTGTGAACTGGAAGTAAGAAGAGTACCTAATGGTTGATTTTATGATTTCATTTTAACTTCAGATAAAAGAGTAATGCATTATTTTCGCATTTTATGTTAAAATGTTCAAGTTGAATAAATGTGCAAAAAAATTAGTGAGTAAATGGGGTACATTTTTGATATGGATAAGTTCATAATGAATTAGAAAATTGTAACCATAATGAAAAATAAATCAAAACTAATCTACCATTTTGAATAAATAAAAAATAAGTAAAAAACTAGGATTCTTATTCTTATTTCTATCATTTCTTCCAATGCTGATTTTTATTTTTCAACAAAAAATCATTTCAAAACTTCAGTACATAAAAAAAAAAATATAAATCGTAAACTTTTAAAATCGTTTCTTTTTTATCGCCAAAACTGCCTGAAGACCGTGATTTTCTTTCTTAGGTATCTAAGAAGAAAAAAAATCTTATAAACTTGCATTCGATACAGAATAATTTTTTGTTCCACGAAATGAAAAATTGTCGCCGTAAACGTTCATCTATTTTATTTTATTTTTTTTACAACACTTTAAAGAAGTTTCCTTTAAACATGAAGCACCCTTAAACGACTGAACGGCTCCTGGTGTCATTAATCTTTCGAAACGCATTAATCTGGCCTTAATTTTTTCATTACCTATTTATTTTATCATTTAATACCTTTAAATTGCTATTTTAATATTTCAGAAAATATTACTGCTGTAATTTCGCACTTCGACTGAGCTTGTATTTTTGTCCAACGAGTAGATAGGTAGCTAATATCTCTATTAGTATATTTTCTACCTTCTTGTCTCTCTGTTTGATTAATTTAGTACTTGATAAGGTCTGAAATAAATTCCACCCTTACATTCCTCTTTAACTAAATTAAATTTAGCAAAAAAATATACCTGTCTTCGATAAAATTACATATACTTTTAAGTTGGGCATATTTCGCTTCGTTTTTTTTTTATTATTTCATTTGTAGACTTTATTAATTTTTTTGCTACGAAAAACTTGTTTCAATTAAAACAAAAGATTTGTTATGTATACGATTATGTAACTTATCGCTGTGCTGTAAGGACGAAGGGTGACCTAAAAACATACCTATAGGTAATTTGGTGAACCCAGGTAGTAAGATAGAAATCCTGGTGGTATTATCTCAAACAATAGGTATATATTTATACATAGGGTTGTTTTAATTAAAAAGGTAATAAAAAATTATACCGAACTGATACGTAAAACATTTAGAAACATACGTCCAAAGTGCTCCTATCTATGCAAATAGTTCATATTTAGTATTTTATCAGCTTTCGTGTCGTGAAGTTGTGTACGTTTGAATTTCAAAACCTAAAAAGTGAATGCTGCCGGTACCAATCTTCGTACGTATTTTATCGATGAAAAATAATCCGAAATTGGAATTCGCGAATCGTACATTTTTCAATAAATCGGTCTTCCCTTTTACGGATAGGTAAGTCAGGACGTTGTGTTTTTTTTTCATCTCATTTCTTTCTCCCCTTCTCGTTCCTGCTCCATCTTGCCATGCAACGAAGAAATACGTACTTGAAAAAAACAAGACGAAGACAGAGAGCAAAATAAAAACAACAAAACTCTTAGCAGCAGAATAATATATAAAGGCGCAAAAATAAATGATTTTTCAACGGGTGAGACGGATATTGGTGGGCGGGGTGGCACGCAAGAGGGGTGTACTGGTCGCCATATCGCGCCGCGGATGAATAATCACTCTGTTCCGCCAATCTTCCAACAAACGCCCGCGCCGCGCAGCCCGGACTGAACCGGGTGGGAGGATGAAGGAAAGGGTATACAGGGCAGAGTAAAAGCAAAAGAAAAGAAAAGAAAATATTAAGGGTGAAAATGCGAAATGAGGGTGGCCTGGTGATGGTAATGGCCAACGATAGACCGGAACGGGGTAGAGCTATGGGGACGTGCGCGGCGTCGAACGGCCAGAAGTGGCAGGGGGTTACCGAAAAGAAAGATTAAATTTTTAGCAACCCTCTTTTTTAGACAGATCTTCCATTAAAAAAGAGAGAAAAAGAAAACATCGCCTTTAGTTCCATTTTCTTTTCTCTTTTTTAATGTTTATCGGTATCGTAACGAAGAAAAAACCTTCTCTCTTTTTGCGTTCGCCTTTCACCCTCTGATTATTCTCTCGCCCCTTCCATCAGCCCTGTTCGTCGATCTGTTTTTCATTCCATCGCAGTCGTTGGCTGCCAGCGTTACAAACATTGCAAAAATTTTGATTTTTATTGATTTGCTAGCGAGAAAAACGGACCATTTAAAAGTTCTCCCTTCGTTTGACTCCTTCTTTTTTTTTTTTTTTTTTTACCTTCTTTCTCTCTTTTTAAAGTTCTCCCTTCGTTTGACTCCTTTTTTTTTTTTTTTTTTTTTTACCTTCTTTCTCTCTTTTTCTATCGATATCGCTCTCGCTCTCATTTTCGTTTTATTTTATCTCATTTTATACGATATATATCTATATACATTTATAATGTACAAATAAAGGTTCGACGATGTAAAATATTCGTCTGTATTGGTGAGATTTGATTCGACGACGACGACGATTTGATTTGAGGTCTTTTTTTGTAAGTTAAGTATCGAGACCTACACGCGATTCGATAATTTTATCTGGTGGAAAATTTTAGGTACTATTCGTTCGTAGAATAAAAACGTTAAACGTAGCTGAGTTCGATGGATTTTTTTTTTCTTCTTTTTCCATTATTTTTTAATTAAAATTTATAATTAAATTTTTCGACCCGATGAAAAATAACAGATAAGGTACCCAGGTAGTGGGTACACGTAAAACAGATTGAAACAACTATACGATACAAGGGTGAAAAAATCAACGAACTATTCGATTCTCGTAAATTACGAATTGTTATCTTCTACATTATCGATATTATAAAAGGCTATAAAAGTACAGACATAGGTAGGTAGGTAGATAGGTAGGTACCGGAGTATTTCCATTCGAGTATTTTAAAACAATAGATTCGAGAATTCGAAAAAGTAATTTCAATTTGTATAGGAAAATAATTGAAATTGTAGTCCGTTCGAGAAGCTTGATATTTTTGTATCGAATACGGTCGAACGATGAGCAAATCGTTTATTTTATTTTATTTTTCACTAAAAGAAAATAATACGAAAAAAGAGAGAAAAAGGAAGAAGAAGTGAATGATATGGAAATTCACACCGAAGAGTATGTTTGGAAAATAATGGCGCAAGTTGGTTCAGGAAATGAAACTTCTGCAAATTTTAAACTTAAAATTAGCCTTGTCTCGTTTCAGCATCAAATGACCTATTTTTTTAATTTTAAATTCGATTCATTCGACGTTTTGCAATTATTTCTACAATTTAATAAATTCTTTTCAGTATAGAAATTAGATGCTTATTCCCTTTTTTTTTTTTTTTCGTTTGATGTTTAATAAAATATTATAAATGCAATCGAGTATTAACCTAGTTATTTTATCCGATTGATTTGCTGGCAAGATGTCAGTCAGTTAATGGCAATGACGAATTCAAAATTTATTTAACTTACAGTTAAAATCAATACCTATTTGGTATTCTGATTATTGATGTAAAATGTAATTTAATATTAATCATAATTTTTTCTATTCTGCATAATTCTGAACTTCTCACACATAATTATTTATTTTATTTTTTTCCCCGAACACTAAAATTATTGCTTTGCTCGATATTGACTAAAATCGCTAAAATTCGGTCAATCGGCTCTGTTTGACGGCATATTAGATATATATGAGTATGGATGACCTTGGTTCAAAATTCAGTTACCCCTCAATTTAAGGGAAGGGGTGCTAAGAGGCCAAAAACATAAAAATTGTTCTTTTTAAGCCAATCGATAGAGAATCCAATGTTATATAACATATCCAAAAATCAATAGCCTAGGTCAATTAGGAGATGCGGTATGAGAGTTTATCCACCTTTTTGACCTTGAAAAAGGCTGTTCCTCCCTTATCACTCCATTAAATTGAACTAGGAAGTTGCAATTTGGTATGTACATTTAGTAGGAGCCCTAGATGTGCCTTTTGGGAGTCTCGACTTTTCAGCCCCATTGCACCTAAGCCACCCCTCCTCCCCCAGCCTCAAATATGCGGTTTTTCGGTGGGTTAATAAATTTACTCAGTGTAAAACATATTTAAATAAATGTAAAATTTCATGTATAACTATTTTGCATCCAAGATGAATACGTATTTTTTCGAATTCAATTGGTCCAATCTCATTTCTTACTCTTCTCTCTTACACACCACAGTTGCATAGGTTATTCAAAAAAATTTAATTTTTCTAAGTGTAGGATTTTCCATGACACACAGTCAATAAAGACTGGACTGTTATGAATTGTCGAACTACAGTGGATGGAAGAGCGGGAGGGGGGAGGGGCAAAAATGAAATAATGAAACCCGTTTTTGGATCGTAGAAGACCATTATGAAAATTTTTGAATGTGTTAGATATTCAATTCATTTTTGTATACTGACTTTTTTTTCTAAAGATCATCAGCTCTGCTGGATACCGACTAAAATTGGTCAAATTTGTACATTGTGCTTGGCTTGACGATGGCTTTGATATTTTTGAAGTGAGAGCGGTGCTGAGAGGTTAAAAGAATAAAAATTTTTGGTTTTTAAACCAATTGTTATAGGATTAAAAGTTGCATAACACATCCGAAAATCAACCTTCTAGGTCAATTGGAAGGGGAGATATCAGGGTTTTCTCTTTTCTCAATTTCAAAAAATTGCTATCCCTCATAAATCTTCCCTCTAAATTGTCTTAGGGAATTGAAATTTGGTATGTACATTTAGCAGAGGTGACCCCTACCATTGCTCAAAAAGTCGTTAGTTGTTTTTCGACTTTTCAACTCTTGCGGTGCTTTTTTCTTTATTATTATTATAAAAATTCGTTTTGGAGCAATCCTTACATTCCTAGCTTCAAAAATGTACTTACAGAACAACTCAAAATCAAGTTGTTTGCATTCTTTATAAAAAATATCGAGTATCGCAAAATGAGTAATCACAAAACGTACTATTCAGAATAAACTTTTACATCTAGATAGTTCATCACAACACCTCCACCCCTTACCCTTCAAGGTTCTTTTCACCTTCCCCGTGACCCAAAAAACTGCGTATTTATGATTCCGAAAATCATCATAGAACATTGATGGGAGCTCTCAAAATTTTATTAAAGACAAAAACTACCCCACTCACCTCTACCACTCCATTACTGTAGTGAAAAGTTGTCATACGGGTATCTTTATGGAAGGGAATTGAAACCAATCCCAATGTGTAAAAAAAGTTAAGGCCTGATTTTTTATCCAAAATGTATGTATATCTGATGAAAAATTGAACACGAATTTCATTCCTCTCCGCCAAATAGTTCAAAAGTTTTGAACAATTTCGTTATAACCCTTAACTTTTTTTACACATTGGGGTTGGTTTTAGTTCCTTTCCATAAAGATACCCGTATGACAACTTTTCACTACAGTAATGGAGTGGTAGAGGTGAGTGGGGTAGTTTTTGTCTTTAATAAAAAATTGTTCAAAACTTTTGAACTATTCGGTGGGGAGGAATGAAATTCGTGTTCAATTTTTCATCAGATATACATACATTTTGGATAAAAAATCAGTCATTTGGCTCACTAGACGTAAGGTTGTAGGTTCGAATCTCACTATGGGAAACACGTATGTGTAATGCATTGCGTGCATTTAACAACTATTACACGCTTATGTTCCGAGCACTACTAGTTACAACAGAGATAATTAGACAGCACACCCTCTATTATCAGAATCAAAAACCTTGTAACTGGTTTGGGCGCCTGCTCGTGGCCCACTGCTGAACTCAGGGTTGTAAAAATCCGGCTAGCGATGCGGTGAGTTACCTGTAGATAGCGCAGAAAGCAACGGAAAACTACAACGTAAATGCTCAATAAAAAGACTTCCCTAGAAACCATCCTGATACTATGGGCATAGAGAACACATTCATGTTGGTCTTACCCACTTGGGTGTATCAAAGGACGAGACCTATTTGATTGATTGAGTCTACATTGCTTTTCGTATTTGTGAGGAGTGGAGGCCTCTTTTTTATCGTAATTCGACTAAACTTACTACTATAAATAGATAAAAACAAATAAAAAAATTTCCCGAACCTTACAGCGAGTAAGGACTTTGCACTTGTAAAACCCATACTAAAATCGAGAAGCGATTATTTTACACATCCAGAGACGGTTTTAATATTTTGCCGCCCAAATTTTTTTTGTCAATAACCCCCCCCCCCCATCATGACCCATTTATCCAAATTTTCACCACATGAGTATAAAATGAAAAATGCCAAATAGAATGTTTTATTTTTGGTGCAAATATCAAAACAAAAAACAACTGGTATGAGCAGTAAACAAGTAGATAATAAGTACATTAGTCAGGTGCACTAAAAATCAATAAAACCTAAAAAATTAAAAAAAAAACGATTCAACAAAAAAACAAACCCAAACATAAAAAAATATCTAAGA
>FIZR01011206.1:0-26265 GCA_900060175.1 Ferrisia virgata
AATTTCGGGGGGGGGGGGGGGTCAATAAAGAATAAAAATGAAATATATCTGATATCGCATCAACAAAAATAATGTAAATGCTCTTCTAGGACCCCAAAATCGATTTTGGTGATATCTCTCGCTCTCGTCCGCAGTAAGTCGATAGATGGTACCCACTTGGTTTTCGTTAACAATATGGCATAGAAAATTGGATTAATTAGAAAATTTAATTACCCAAATTACTCCAACAAAACCTACATTGGCAGCAGATTAGATACGTAGAAACGAGTTTGGTTACGAGTCAAAATTCAATCATCTTCAAAAATTGAGGGGTAAGTGAAGAGGAGTAAAAGTAAAATAAAATTTATTTCGAGTCAATGATGAAATAGGAAGGAACTCCATGAGCAATTAGAAAAAAGGGATATATGGTATTCATCTTTTTTTTTTTTTTTTTAATTCGAAAAAGTCGGTTCCACAACTAATTTCTATATCAAATGGAGCTATAAGGGCTTCAAATTAGGGCATGCCGATTTGGTATGTAAATGTTCAGAATGTATCTATCGAGTGTTTTGGTTTTTTTAACTTCATTGCACCTCCTTACAACATTAAATAAATGACTTATGGTCGAATTTGAAAATTTTTCAGACTGTTACCTCTCATAGCTCTCTTCCAAATTGAGCTAAAGAGTTGAAAATTGGCTCATAAGTAAATAGGAAGAAGAATCAACGGTGAAGTAGGGGTCCCAAAGTTTTATAACATTGATCCGATGTAATTTCGTAACTTCTGTGTCTCTCCGCCTCTTCTCCCCCTCCACTACCATAAAAACAGCATCGCAGTGTGTTGCTTTTTGAGCCTTTATTTTCGTGAAAAAAAAAAGAAGGTACGCGAATTGTCTGTCCATGGAATGAAAATAGAAAACACCGATCAAAAAACTACTTTTTCGGGGCTGTGAGGGAGTGCGATTAAGATAGAAAATTAAAACCTTTAAAATTCATCCCTAAGCCTTCAACTAAATGTACATAGCATATTACAACCACCATACCTCAATGTGGATGGGGATATACATGTAACAGATATTTTTTCAAGGTCAAATAGAGAAAAAAAATCCTCATTTCTTCCCTCCTAATTGACGTAGGAAGCTAATTTTTGAATATGTTGTATAACTTCCAATTTTCTATCGTTTAGCTCAAAAACAAAAATTTTGATCTTCCCTCGTCGTACCTCTTCTCTCAAATTGAGATATGGCTGAATTTTGTTGGGCCCAAGGTCATCCATACTCATATATATCGAATCTGCCACCAATCTAAGCCCTAGTAATGGGGTAAAAAATAAAAATAAATGGTCTTAATGCTCTTCTAGCTCTAGAAGAACCTCAAAATGAACTAAAATATAAAAACTTACTATTTAACACGTGCCTAATCATATATGTATATTCAATGCTTACATTCAACTATTATACCTATCTCTTTACGCAACAAATAGCTCGAATGCGAGAGCGCATATTTCTCGTGTATAATCAACAAGACAGATACAAAATTCCGAAGTGCCTTCGAAACATATTTAAATCGCATTTCAAAGAAGCAATTAAGTTAACACTTTTGCTACGACAGTTTAAAATTTAAACATAGGTATTAGGCAAGAACGCTAACCAATAGATTCAGAAATATTCTGTTAGGACGCGGACACCTTGTATTACATTTACTCTGGAGGATTACCAACAGCGAATGACGATGACACGGAGGTAGCTGACCAGTGACCACTGCGGCATATTGGAATTGGAAAATAAAAATTCTCCGCTTTTCAGATATGGTATTAATAATTCAAAGGCGTTATAAACCAACGGTAGTGTAAGAAAAAGGTAACGCAGATTAGGAAAATACTCGGGCGTTATGTTGTAGGATCAACAACCAAACGCTGTTGCCTATACAAATCCGATTACAACTCTCTCGACGATGTTTCGCGAAGTCCGAAGTCTAAAAGTATAATTAATTTTGCGTTAAAAGCTTCTGCTAACGAGATTCGCTCCTTACGCTAATTCTGCAAAGCTCGACGGCGAACCGAGTAGGATTTTTCAAATGTTCGTTTAATTTCCTCCCTATACGTATCTGCTCGTAGTTAATCGATGTTCGCGTCAATCAAAAACTGTTCTACGTAACCTCTGCAACTTTATAAATAGTCTAGACGAGCCAAATTTTCTCAACTATTTTACCTGATCTTCGTCACTATTTAGAGGTAAGTTTATGTATACAAACGATTATAATGAATTTAACTACAACAGCATAAGGTCGAAAAAAACCTAAAACCATTTCGATAAAGAAAAAATTCGATTTGATCGATAAATTCTATACTATCATATGGCAAATTTTCTCGACAAGTACTTCATAACAGTTGTTATTTTTCAATAGTAAAAATACTTAGGTTTTAAAAACGAAATCATTAAATGTAATGACTAA
The DNA here is from genome assembly GCA_900060175.1 of Ferrisia virgata. Taxonomy (NCBI): domain Eukaryota; kingdom Metazoa; phylum Arthropoda; class Insecta; order Hemiptera; family Pseudococcidae; genus Ferrisia; species Ferrisia virgata. The sequence continues at coordinate 2,433 of FIZR01011206.1, forward strand.
AAACAAATAAATATTGTTAAGGGATAAGTATCTTAATGTTAGCAGATATGGCGTTGAAACACGTTGTAAACTTATGTTGCTATTCGAAGAAGATATTTTTATTGTTGGTTATAAAAACCCCCAACGTTGTGCAAGTTCGTTACCGAAGATATGAACATAAAAGAAAATCGTTTTGTATTATTTGTGCGACGTACACGTTTCCGAAAGTGAATATACTTTGGCTTCGGATAGGTCTTATACTATATATATATATATATACATATACATATACACCTATATAAAAGAAGAAATGGCGCGCGTTTTTAGAGTAAATGCGATTATTACCGAAGTTTGAATTAGCCTCAGCTTTTACTTTAACCGTTAGTGGCCTACTATTCCATTAGCGTTCGTTTTTCGAATCACTTTTCCAAAGTGCAAAAAACTTTTCCTCTTTTTTCCTTTGCTTAATTACCTTGATAAATTACTCGTTATAAGGATTCGCATTCGCGCCACCGCTCGTAACGTCATCATCGTCTTATTTCCAGTACCTACCTATCTATCTAGTACCTACCAAAACCTATCTATCTTTACATTATTTGTACTTTTTGGTCGACTTTACAGACGTCTTTTAGTTTAAAATATTATGGGTTTGTTTTTCTTTAAAAGTAGCACTATGTTTCCTTTTTTTTTCTCTCTTCTACTTCTTCTTTCGCAAAATTAACCCAATAAGGACGTAATGGGTATGTGAATTTTTTTGTATCCGTATGAGAAGAATAAGTATTCTAAGTACAGGTTAGTTTTCTTTTCCATTTATAAAATGCTATCGTCGAAATTGGATATAAATTGGTTAAAAATGTTCAATCATTTCGATAGATAGGTAATAGGTACTCGAGGTATCATAAAATTTATCGAATTACAACATGTACTTTCCATTTTTTTTTTCGTTTCGTTTCGTTTCGTTACGTTACGTTTCGTTTCGATTGCGTAGATTTTTTCACGTCGAAAAATAAAGTAGGTGATTTTTTTTCTATGGGATACATTTACCTACGGGTGTATCTTGTCCTAAGTAAATTCAGACTTTGAGATGGTTGATAAAAAATTATTTCAAATTTAGTAGAAATATCGGAGCATTTTTTATTGAATTCCTTTTGCAGGGTAGGTAACATACTTCGAGGAAGGAAAACATCATTTTTTCACTATTTCTTCTTTATGCTCCAAAAATTAAAAGTACTAACTTGACACTGCCCCTCCAACATATCAAAAAAAAACCTTTACAGTTCGAACAATTTTTTCTTAAATTTTCATTTTACGTCAATTTTTAATTTTTTCGACCTCTATGGATTTTTTTCAATCGGAGGGAAGAACACTGAAAAGATGTTGAAAATATTACAAAATATCAAGAATGAGAGGGATCCAGAAATAGGATAGAAAAAATGCATCGTAATTTCCTAATTACTGGTAAGATTGAAAGTGATTTTAATATGCATAATTCAGATCATCAAAGTCCACATTTACAACCCTGTTAAATTTAGCCGAAACTCACAAAATACACATCTACGATCCATACTTGACAATCTGCTTACCAAAAATCGACCAATAACTACATTTTTGTGACTGGGGGGGGGGGGTGTTCAATGAGGCTGAAAAGTCACCCTCCCCCCGCACATCTATTGACTCTATCAAGTCTACATAATAAAATTTCAACTTTCTAGCTCAATTTAGAGAGGGAGGATAAGGGAGGAACATCCCTTTTTCAAAGTCGAAACAGGGGGAACCCCGCACATCACCCGTCCTAACTGACCTAGGAGACGGATTTTTGGATATGTTAGACAACTTTGGGTTGTCTATCGCTTGGCTCAAAAGGAAACAATTTTTGCTATTTCAGCCGCTCGGCACCCCCTCCCCCAAATTTTGACATAACTCAATTTTGACCTGAGTTCAACCTAACTCCAGAATATCAAATTCGCGGTCAATCTAAGCATATTTTCCAAATTTGATTGATCTTGGTCCGTATCGAACTGAGAAAATAATTTATAAGTTTTTTTTGGGAGGGAGGGGATACATAAATATCTGACATAGATTTTGTTCATATTTCCCCCTCACCCACCATAGATCGATGAATCGTAATGGCCTGGTTGTCATCGACATAAAGACATAGAAAATCGGGCTAAAAATGAAAAAAGTGAAAATGGCTCAAGCGAAGTGGGGGGGGGGGGGGGGGGAAAATTTTTTAAAAAAAAAAAAAAAAAACGCAGAGAAGGGGGGGGGGGGGGGGGGGGGTGAAAATTTTTTGATCCATTTTCAAGGTTACTTCATTGCTTGTTAGATATCGCTGTTCTGAAAGATTTGAAATGGAACAATATCAAAATAAAACAGGAATTGATCAATAAAGGTTATAAGTGCAGACCATTTTGTTTGTAAGAGCAATAGGAACCCCTACCCAAGGGCTAGTACCGACAACTACATTTTTAAATTATTTACAAGTCTTCTGATTTACTGTATTTTCCACGTGAACATTTCATTTTTTTCGTCTTCGCGCTCTTATTTCAATTATTAAAATGTATAATACATATACAGAGTGTTCCATCTCGTTACTACTGCTTTCATAGCGTGTACGCAGCAACCCAACATGCATTATCGTATGATAGTTTACCCACACTCAACATTGCAGGGGCAAGGTAATACTAGTTTTAATATTTAGTATAGGAAAACTATCATACATGAGTGGAAATTGAGTTGCCGCAGTTAAGATACGCAGGAGGTACCAGTTTCCCGAATTTAAAAAATGTCAACTTACATAGCAATACTCCTGCAATATTTAGTACAGGCAAACTATCACATATGAGTGTAACTTGGGTTGACGAGTTTTTGATATGAAAGCTGACATATTGAAACGGGACACTGCACATTCTACAGGTAAAAGATTCCATTTTTGTATTAATGGGGGTGACAGAAGAGGGCAGGGTTGTATTCTATAATGAAAATCTTAGGGTATGCAAAGTTACTTCAGAAATCCCACATGAATAAATTTTTTTCGGAATAAGTACTCAACTCAAATGAGTTAAGTATGCTGAAATCGAGCCTCTAGTCAGAGAGGAAGGGTATACCTCCTGAGAATGATAAGTTGGGATGTGAACGAATTGGAACATGTCTTTTTACACCTGCTGCATATAACTATTAAAAAATTTCATGTCCCCTCCCTATCAGATCATCCATCATCCACGTATAAATTCGGACCTTATTTCTGTTATATTATAATGTGAAGACGAGGGTGCATGGTAATATATTTTTTTTTATTTATCGCCCATTCTGAATTGTTATTTGCCCTTTGCCCGGGGATTTTTATGATCCATATTGATCCGGATCGGGTAAACATTTGAAAAGTAGTTGGACCACCCAATACGGATCATGATACTTAGTGCTGCCTGTTTTTTGAGGCAACGCTTTTGCAAACCAAAAAGTGCTCTCTTCTTCAAGATTAATTACGGATGTGATGAAAACATTTCTAGGAAAAGAAGAAGAACTTAAAAGAACAAGTATTGTGGTACTCCTCGATGCAGTATCAACCAAAACGGATCATGATATTTTGTATCATTAAACATCCCTGCCTTTGCCACGATCTTTGTAAGGAATAAGGAAGGCCACATGTTTGGATCAAAATGTAAGTATGAATAGCAGGCCATGAAATATGCTCTGGAGAACTGTTCCACCAAAAGTCATTTGTCAGTATCGAGTCTCTTCCGTACAAGGTTCTGCTAATTGGATGAATAATGATAAGTACTTTTCAACAATCAATCAAAGTACTTGTTTCTCAAAAGTCTACCTGGATTGGATGAAAATAATACCTCTCAACAACCAGTAATGTTGCTTGTTTCACATAGTATATCTAATGAAATTTCTTGACAACCAATAGAATTGCTTGTTTCCCGAAGGATGCTTGGATTGGCTGCAATAAAATTCCTTGATAACCAGTAGTATTGCTCAGTTCTTAAAGTATATATTAATTGGTTGAAATAATATTTCCAGTCAAACAATGGAATTTGCTTGGTTCTCAAATTATATCTGAATTGGTTGAAGTAAAGTTTCTTGACGAACAATAGAATTGCTTGTTTCTTAAAGTATATTGGAATCGGATGAAATAATATTTCTTGACAACTAATAGAATTGCTTGGTTCTCAAAGTATATCTTAATTGGTTGAAATAATATTTTTATCCAAACAATAGCATTTTCTTAGCTCTCAAATGATATCTGAATAGGTTGAAACAAAGTTTCTTGACAAACAATAGAATCCTTTGTTCTCAAAGTATACTTCAGTTGGTTGAAATAAAATTTCTTGACAACCAATAGAATTTCTTGTTTCTCAAAGTACACTTGAATTGGATGAAATAACATTTTTTGCCAAACAATAGAATTGCTTGGTCCTCAAATTATACCTGCATTTTCTAAAATAATACTTGTCAGCAATCATTACAATTGCTTGTTTTGCTCATTACGTCATCATTTGGCCCAATGATTTCAGATTCAAAAATTGCTGTTTAAGTAAATTTTCATCATCTATACACATCCTTTGAGAAATATGGTTACATGGTACATATGATTATTATACACATTTTTTTTTTTAATTACTAAAACGTACATTCAATCCCAAGCATGAAATCAAGAATATCTTCCGCCTTCAAGTCGATTTTCTTCCACGAAGAGCATAGACGCTGATACTGAAATACGCGTAAATCTCCTAGGAGCGAGTAGAAATAAAGAAGATTTGCTCATTAACGAAGCAGTCTACTGAGATAAAGAGTGAAACTGACTTTTATGCAATATGATACACGTACCTACTTTGCCCTACATTGTATATACTTCATGCTCGAAGCACTGGAAAGACAAAACGTATCGTGATAAAGTAATACGCTACACGAACATTATCACTGAATATAATCCCGAAAATGAAAAGTTTCCACATTCCGAGCTCCATTTCAAAACTATATTAACGGGAACATGTTTAGCCGCAAAAACTTTATTACCCATTGCGTTTACCAGTAAATAGTCGTAAATTATAATACTACGGAACGATGCCGCAATTAGAAAAGAAGAAAGAAATTTAGAAAAAAAAAAAAAGATTGAAAAGATTGAAGTTTTGAGATGAAAAAAAGAAATACCCACGAATTTTAATTAATTAAATAAGTATATACGTAAAGTTACATTTACATATTACGTATACACGAGCAAATACTATTCGCAGGATCACACTTAGGTATATATCAAGCTTAAAATTTCATTGTAAAAATTAAATTGTCAGAAGAAAAAATAATTCGAATGATTTCGTACCACTTGAAAAAAAATCTACCTACACGTTTCAAATTAGAAAAAAAAAAAAAAAAAAGAATAACAATAAACACGACGAAAATCAAAATAACAACAGAGAATTACGTTAATTTCGCATTTAAACAATCTACACGAAGCTATCGCTATATAGGTAGCTATAGGTACCTGGCAACCATTTTCAGGATACAATTACCAAAAAAGCCTGGGAAAAAATGTTTAAAAGTCTCGGCGTTTCCATTTTCTCTACAAAGTATACCTACCAACAGTACCCAGCAACGTAAAAAGTGTATATTTTTGTCACTAACACGCTTCACGCTGACATCATTTATCACAACGGATAAAAAATACAAAACGCGCTTTCTTCGAAGCCGTTACTACTTGCTCGCAACAGATGCATTTTAAATACAACTCGTATATAATTAAATCTGACAAATGTTGAAATTATTCAAGGTGTGTAATTAGTTTGTATAAATTATTCAAGGAGGGGAAAAAAAAGAGGCAACGAGCAAGAAAGAAAAATTCGAGCCAAAGAAATTATAAAATAGTTTGTAAGTAAAAGCTATATGCACCTAGAGTCATAGGTAAGGTAGGAAGCTAAAATTTAAAAATTAATCTTTTTGTTAAAATATAATTGAAAAATGTAATATTTAAAAGTAAAAGTACCCACTAAAAAGGACCCTTTTCCACCTGTTGTTTTTTCTTTACTGAGTTTCATAACATAACTTCGAATATTACAGTTGTTAAGCTGCTTAGCGACGTTTAAGAAAGTCACGCCAAGGTTGAAATTTTTTAGCTGCAAGTTTCGCTTCGTTTGAATCATTCGTTTAAATTTCTTCTCTGAATATAATATAAAAAATTATATACAAGTAGTGCTGGAAAATATGAAACACTATATTTGTCCGGAGCGAAGCATTCGCGTTAAATTTGTGTGACGGTGAAAACCGAGCGAGTTAAATAGGTAGATTTGAATTAAGAGAATTTTTAGAAGTGCAGAGTATCTACTGGTTGATTTGAATCGAATTTCATCACTTTTTCATGACCTATTTTTTTCTTACTTTTCTGGTTGTTCTATCCTCTTTCTTCTTTTTTTTTGTATAGTAAGCTGCTTAAATTGGCACCGAAATTCTCCCCTCCCCCCTTGATAAATTAAACTTTAAGGTACGTTCTTCCAACAGACACTGGAACACCAAGTTGGAAATCAGCGAGTATATTGATAACAGGATTATGGAAATTTTTGTTTAGAGTTACTCAAGACTTCTCCAATAGGGGCGCTGTTTAGCAATTCTTGTTCAATCCATTTCACAATTCAAATTGGTCAAGATATCAGACCTAGATTTTTTTAGATTTCTGTCTAAAGAAAGCAAAAACCTGCACCAAATGAATGTCAAAAATAAAAATTTCTAACCAATGAACGTTGAGTTGGAATTAGTGATCAGCGCTTCTATAGGAAAAAAATGACCCCAATTCTAAACCATATTTTTTTTACTCCTTGGACGGAGCATTTTCATCTTGGTGTATCGTTGTTAATAGTTCTTGCTTTAAAAAATGAGGAGTTATTGACAAAATTTCCTATAAAACAACGTTGACCAAAAAAAAAAAAAATTTGTAATATTTTTCTTGAATTTTAATTCTATTTTTCTGCATTTTTGACAATTTTGAAGGTCACTTCAAACCCGATATTCAGGAAATTGTGTCTTTTTCTCTTCTTTCTTTAGAATATCTAACAAATTTTAAGGTAAAGAAATACCTACGTTATCTTTACCCCCTCCCCTTCCTCAAACTCTTTTACTACCATCTTCTAAAAAATGAAAATACAGAAAAACCACACCTGCAAGTACGCACGTCAAATTAATTGAAGTTTTTTTTCTCAAATTTTGCATATATTTTAGGGATAAGGAGAAATGTTAGAATATTTTTAAGAAGGCAGAGAGTGAAATTCACGCAAAATATCACGAATGTTAGGTCCAAAAATGGGCTCAAGCTCATTTTTAATTTATACCTGGAGGATAAATTTTACCGTTCATTCATTTGATGCAGAATCAATTCTCTTGTTACGCGGAAATGCTCCAGTAAGGTGCAAATCCGTAGGTGTTTGACTTCAGGAAATGATGCTAAGAAGAAGTGAAGGAAAGAAAAATTATACAGAGCTTAAAAGAAATTAGGGCGAAAGTTTCGAGAAGTACAAATTTGATAACACTAAAAACGAATATTTACTGAAGAATTATTTATAATCTACACTGAAAATTTTGGATAGAATTTTAGAATTTTTCATGACTTTTATCACGTGGTAGATACTATGAAGTGCCATGCCAGAATTTTTAATTTTTCTCATGTTTGAATGGAAGGAAATTTTTTATGAAAAATAACATTTTTATTTCTAGTCGCAAATGGAAATATGCTCAGGATAATTTTTTAGTTCGATTAAATTTATACGAAAGGAGCAGAGATTGAGCGAAAGGAGGATCACCCCCTGGATATCTGCTTCAATCTCAAGTAAAGTCTAGGCCATCCCAGTCAATTAGAAAGAGCACGCTGAGCAGCAACGTTCAAAAATTTACTTTTTTAGAGTCGTATGACAATGGTGAAGGGCAAGGGAATCGTGTGACATTTTAAAGAAATAACTTGCAATGAACCTTTCTTTCAAGTAAAATTCTACAGGACTGCAACAATAAGCAATGAATTAAAAATCTGAAATGTACACCTCTCAATTATTCAATTGAAAAAAATTTTTTGAAGCACTGCTCCGGTTATGGTCAAAAATACCAAAAAACTCAATTACCTATCCAAGACAATTGCATGAATTTTTTTGAAAATCCCACTATTAAAAAAGTATGGTTTTTAAGAATTAAGAACATATTCAAATTGTCTACTCATGTAATCAAAAAAGGAGGGCTCTGAGACGTAATAATTGGGGTACAGGTAGATATTGTAGGGAATAGATGAAACCCCCAAAAAGCACATCTAAGATCAACACTAAATATTTCTATCCAATGTTAACCCCCTAGATTAAGTTGGAGGAAAGCTATGCGAGGAACAAACTCAAAAAATGAGAAAACCCTACTGTCAGGGAGTGCAATGAGGCTGAAGAGTTGACCCCCCCCCCTCTACCAGGCACATTTAAAACATATCAAATCTACATGCCAAATTTCATCTTCCTATCTGAATTTAGAAGGGTGATAGGGAAGAAAGAGCCATTTTTCAAGGTAAAAAAGAAGTAACCTCTTCATATTACCCCTCCTAATGGACCTAGGAGGTTAATTTTTGGATATGTTATACAACTTTAGATTTTTTATTGATCGGCTCAAAAAGAAACTTTTTTTGCGATTTCAGCCCCTCAACACCTCCTACCTCATTTTTGGGCATAACTGAATTTTGAACAAAGGTTATCCTCACTTCAGAATATCAAATCTATTGCCAATCGTAGTCTGTTTCCCAAATTTTATGGATTTTCGTCGGTATTGAGTAGAATGAATAATTTTTAGTTGCGGGAGGAAAAAAATGTCCGACATGTAATATGATCGTAATGGTTTTCTAAGGCCATTAAAACTAATTTTGAAGATATCTCCCCCCCCCTCATCCGCATTTGATTGATAATCCATAATAGTCTGGTTTTCATTGACAAAAAAGTACTTGTAGGTACATCATCTGCCTTCTCTTTTGTGGCTATATTTTTCATAAAAAAACTGAAGACTAAAACAGCAAACAGTCGCCGTTTTCTTTTTGTAAATTTCAACCGAACATGGAGGAAATTTTTGAAAAATAATAACTTCAGAAAATCACTCGTTTAAAGAACATCTTCTTACCAGTGAAACATGAAACTACTTCGAAATTTCAGCGAAACCTTGAATTAGAGTAATGAAGGACTCGATTTGAACATATAATTGGAGTCATTTAACTGGAGAACAGTAGATTATTCATTTCATTTTTTTTCTCAGTGTAAAAACAAAATATGATATTTTTGAAAATCTTAATGATATATTAATTAAACATCTCGTTAAAATATGTAAAATGATACTGTTGTTCAAGTTTCACGCGAAAAAATTATATCGAAGCATCGGTCTGGTCGCGTCTTTGCTAGTCTTACTAAAACCACGTAGGTAATCTGATTGAAGAAGCGCAATCAATTTATTTTGTTTATTATTCGGTTCCAAACAAAGGTAACACAGCTTAAACATGGAACACGGTACCTAAGTACACGAGAATTGTTCCATCCTGTACCTACTTTGGCGGTTTCTCTAAAGTTTGTTAGTTACCACGAGTACTTGGGCTAATTGGAAATGGCCACATGTATCACATGCGGTTATTCGTATAGTCCCTACCTAGTATCTGGCACCTATATGCATTGCATAGACATTAGACACTAGAAAACAAAATAAGGTATGGTGTATATACGCGTATTAATCGTAAACCGACACGTTTAACAAGCGTTAATATTCTCGAAACTAAATTTACCTATAATTAAGGAAAAGTACTTTTAACGATAGTATTAATTGGGAATCCCTGATGTATACGAAACTATTACAGGTGATTTAAGTATAAAACTTTATATTTAATGAAATTTTCCCAAAGTGTACCCAACTGGTAATTGGTATGGTAGTGAGGTTGTATTTTCTAACCGGTGCAACTCACCCTCCGACTAGTTATACGTACCCGTCGTCCGGCTATATATGCAAAGGTAATCGCGGGAAATCCTGAAATTGTGTAAGCTCAAACCAACTGGGAATTTGCCATACGATAACATTTTAATCCCCTTCTATCGTTCTCCGTGTAGGTATAGATTTGTGTTACTGGCGCTACGCGTTCGTGCGGAAAAGTAAATTTAATTAATTGGGTCTTATCTTGGAAAATGGTCGTTACGCTATCTCGTTTTACTATACAGAGATGTACAGATTTTTTTTCAACCCGGTCCGGCGCCGCGGAGGTACTTTTTTTCCTCGACCTATCGCCCTGCATATTTTGTCAAGGGGAAAAAAATTAAAAGCAGGAATATCGAAATTTACTCCTACTGTTTGTGAACATTTTATGTCCACCTGATTCTCTGATATTTAGTAAAATTTTCAAGTCAGCAGTGGATGATGGAAGCAGATGCATAGAAATTTTGTGCTGATCTGTAAGAAGTAGATAGAGTGACTGTTATTGCATTATAGATGCTGTAAAAGATGAAAATGAGAAGTTTTGAATGAACGTTTTTTCATAGTATTGGAGTTGAATTTTTCTAAAATAAATAAATGTTATTGTCCATATTGTTGATGAGTCATTTAAGTCAATGTTTATGCAATGTTATCATTGGCTAAACAGATTAGACAATGATGTCAATGTCTAATCATTGACTTATTGACTGCCCTATCTTAGGCAATGATGATTATATTCATCATCAGAAGGTCTCAGTCGCTTATGACCACATTGCACCTAAAAGAGCATGCCATCTATCATGATCTCGTGCCTGAAAAGCAGCTTTTTACTACGAAGCCCATTCACGCTTTGATGATGTCAGACCACTTGGTCGGAGATCTTCTTCTCCCTCTTTCACCAGGGGTCTTACCACAGAGAACATTTTTTTCGAGATTTCCGACTTCTCTCCTGGTCACATGTCCAAAATACCCTAGAATACGTTTCTCGCATAAAACACTTAGCCTGACTGGCTCCTGAATTTTATTGATGATTGAAATGTTGATTCATCGTGCTGTCCTGCGTATCTTCAACATCCTTTGCCAGACCCACATCTCAAACCTTGTCTTCCTGGATATCTTGTTATTACGAGTGACATTACGCAGTCTGGTCATAGCCGATTTGCTCAGAGCAATTCGACGCCATACTTCTGCCGACAAGCCTCCATCTGCTTCGATGATGGGAGCCTAAATATACAAGAGCGTTCACCTTTTCGTATTCGCTCAGGGTTGTAGAAACTGGAAGATACTTGGCCCGATCCACCACCATGACTTTTGTTTTTGATATAGCTATCTTTTCCAGGTTTACCAGCTCCGTCATTTCCTCTTCATCCGAAGTAATCAAAGTGGTATCATCTGCATATTGCAGATTAGAGATTCTTCTTTCTCCGATGGAAATATCGCCAGTCCAATATTCTAAGCATAGATGTTGAATAACTGCAGGGATAATATGCATCTACGCACCCCTTGTCCAACTTGAAAAACCCTCAGATTCTTCAACATCAACTCTCACCACCATAGAATTAAACTCATATAGGGACTCCACCAAATTTACTATACGAGCAGGGACTCCTATTTCACTTAAAATTTTGAAGAGCTTTTTATAATCTTCGTAATCTCATGAACGGACTGAATATTTTCTGCACATTCATCTTCAATTAGAAGGGAACTTGTTGTCAACTCGTTTCTGTTCCAGCCATTGCGTGATGCTTTCGTCAAATCTTGCTCGGATTACAGTTTCTGAGTCTATCTTTACATAAAATTAAGTTATAGCTTGACGACACAACACAAATAACGTTGAAGCTTCGATCAATTGCATCTGAATAGCAATGAAAAATTAAGCTGCGTTGTATCAAAGTTACTGTAAGAATGACATTTCACTTTACCTTGCACCAAGTGTAATAACTATTGAAGGATGCGATAAGATTACTTATTCCCCCATTCACATTTCATTCCCCATCATCGTTGTCTGAATCATCATAGTCATTGGTGTCATAGACTAGTCACAGTTGTTAATGCCTCGTCAATGTAGTAAGGAAGAACACACTGGCTGTAATGCTTAGAGACTGGCAACATTCACCAGCCATTGACGTCATTAACTACCCGTTGTGCAAATGGTGTCAGGAAATGTAGTGTCACATGATACAGTTCTGGCGCGAGACCGTTGACAGAAAAATGGCACCCTTCTGGCAATGTTTCAGCCAATCACAGATCATTGAATATTTGCCAAACTCGTGACAGTGACACTGACATGGTACAATTGTAGCATCAGGATGACTCCAAAATGACTTCCTTATGACATGGCAATGACGTTACTGTAACGTATTAATGACATGTATTTGACACATCAGTGACATGTTTTTGACGCAACAATGGTATACTTCTGATGCAAAAATAACACTTTTTGTCGCAAAAGTGACATGTTTCTGACGTATTTCATTTTCCATTGTAATGAATTGCTATACATATTAAGTTATTAATTAATTATTTTTTCATTTATATCAACTTACGAAAATAAAAATAATTTTCCGATGGTAGGATTTGAACTTGGCAACTCTTGGGTAAAAAATTGGCATCTTTACCAACTCATCTACTAAGGCAGTTGTACAGGAAGGCTTAAAGGGCATTAACTGCGAGATTCATTTGATGAGGTATTGGAGCAATGATGGTACACTATCGACGTAATAATGAAATGCTTCTGACTTGATTATGACACTTATGTGACTTAGTAGTGGCATGCTTCGGACAACAGAGTAAAATTGATTTGACACAGTTGAGGTAGGTTTTTGACTCTATTTTGACAGTACACTATTGTTGTATTAATGGCATGTGACCTGCTTTTGACTTAATTATGACACATATGTGACTTAGTAGTGACACACTGCTGACGACATTATGACACCGTTATGACACAATGGATGACATATTTCGGACGTCATTTTGGCACTATTTTGACTCAGTTGTGACATACCTTTACTTTGATGTGTCAGAATCCAGATAAAAATAGAGTCAGAGAGAAATTAAATGATATTCCTCGTATCCTCGAAATAATAAATCTTATATTATTGTCCCAGAGTTTCCAGTAAAAATGCATCGTTTCCCATTACATTGCAAAGAAAATGATTGTTCTTTAAGTTTTCTGAAAAAGAAACGATATCTACCACAGTATCATATTACTCTACGTAATTTTTATCTTCTTTAAATAATTGTACCAACGAATTTACACATACAAGAAAAATTCTAAAAAATCTGCGCAATCCTTCAATATAACATTTCCACAAAGATATACTTATCAAACAGCCAAACTTTGCGAGAAAAAAGAAAGACGTTGCACCATTTCGGTTAATTTTTCACGTCGCCAACAAATTATACAGAAGAAGAGCGGTTACGTGCTGGTTATCTATTGCATTTGCAAAAATTCGCGATTTGTTTGGCGTCTCTCAACTCATACTATATCGCTACCCGTTATACACAGTGCATTCAATTCACCACAATTTAACATTTTCTCTATTTGTTTGAACGTATATATTTCGAGAAGACCAATTTACGTTACCAACGGATTTTGTAAGAATAACGCAACGAGCACGATGTGCGGTAAAAACAAACCCCTCGAAATAAATTTACGTCTATCAATTTTCAAATTCTCGACAAGTTTTTCATTCTGCGAATTATTTAATAAACTCTCTACGCTACAATTTCGTGGAGTATATTTTAAAAACGTTTATTGTTAAATAATCCTCTGGCGAACGAAATAACTTCGCTAGTGAATATAGTCTCGACTCTCGAGACCAACATCAGCCATCAGCGTAGGTATACATACGATGACGACGTGCTATGTCAATATATCATATTATACAGTTATGTGAGGTAATTTGACGAAAATGGTTTTTTTTTGGTTGTTGTTTTATTTTTACAATGTCACGTCGTCGTCGCATCGTGATGTGTACGTAGGTAAACGTAATTTCGACAATGTACCAATTTCCAAGTTAATCTAAACAATTTCTCGTTATCGTAGGTATATCTATCTTAGTATACCATAGCTCCCTATTGCTATATGCTGCTAAACGATAGAAAATGTTTAAACGTATTATTTTACGAGTATCTTACATACCTTCGTAACAAAGATCTTTCAAACTTTAATAAATAATCAAGCTGCGGAATGAACACGGAAATGATTGCTCGCAGATTTTCTCAAACTTGCTAGCAAAATAAATAAACTCTCGTCTTCTGAAAATGATGTTCGCCATAGGCTGGCGATTCTTTCAAGAAGTAATTCTGTTGGCAAATTCATTACCTCCTCGTATAATTTCAGATTAACGAACGAAAGCCTATTTTCATCAAAATATCTTGAAAATGTCGCAAACACAGATTGTATTATTTGACGGCGGATTTTACGCTGTCAAAACCATATTTCTCGCTTTAAGTCTTCTAAGATTAACGCAAAAATTACTAATAAGAATTTAACGTCGCTTCGTCATTTTTACATACGTTCGTACGTACGTACGTACGTACGAATAAATATCTTTCAGTTTTATAAAATCGAAACATACCAAATCAATATTGCATAATCTTTTTCATACATATAAGGCATTTATATTACACTTTTTCAATCGATATAAATTTTTTAATTAATAATGTACTACCAAAGCGATATTCTAACCTTAACGATCAGATTGGTAACACTGTAGCGCGTTACAGTGAACATGTTGCATTGAAAAGCATCCCTGATGTCTTGGCGCATGCGCAGCATATGGGTCAGTGAAGTGAATTCTTTCAGTAGTAATGAAGCAGTAGAAGAATGAAGACGTTTGAAGCGATTCGAGCTTCTAATTACATTCCTAATCAATATATTGGTGTATAGTTCTTCAAAATTTGTAAATCAATGCACAATATGAATACGATTAAATTGAATTATTGATTTTTCTTTTAAACGAAAAAAAATAACTTGGCAATAAATTTAAAGTTAGAAATTGCTTCAAAGCACAAAGCCCAGAGTTTCATTCTAAAGGTCTCCGGCTCCAACAGGCTCCAGAGCCCTCGAAATTGATACAGGATTAAATTTAAAATTCACCATTCAATCGATAAGTAATGCCTTTGCATGGCTAGTTATCAAATTTTCTGTTAAAATAAAGCTGAAATTTGTCTTTAAAACCAACAATTTTTCTAAACTACAAATTTAAACTATGGAGCCAGCTCTCTCCAGTTTTAAAATTGGACTTTAGCTATACATCTAGGCTTCATCGTTTTAAAAAGTGAGTATTTTAAATTTTGGGCTTGGCTCCTGAACTCAGCCCCTATTACTCCAAACATTGACCCCAGCTCTGAAGCGAGACTTCTAAATATTGAGCTCCAGCTCCAGAGCCAGACTCCGGAAAGAAAGAGGCTCAGGAGAACTTCTGGTTTCAGAGCTACTCCGATGCCATGGGATGTTTTTGCACTTTTAGACTGATTTTCCATACCATATTTTCAATGAAAATCATGTTCTTACGGTCTGTCAAATTATAGCAGATAGAGGGGGAGCGGTATCGACATAATCCGTTTTAGGGTCCTAAAAGACCAAAACGACCATTTTTGGTAATGACCAATATTAATTTTTATTTTTTATTTTCGCCTGAAACTAAAAGCTATTTGCTTAGATCGATACCGACCAAAAATGAACAACTTTGCGAGAAATAAACTTAGATTGATGGGGGGGGGGATTAGATATTGGTTGACCTTGGGTCAAATTTCAGTTATGCCAAAATTTGGGGAAAGGGGTGCTGAGGGGCTAAAATCACAAAAAATGCTCATTGTGGAGGCGATCGATAGGCAATCCAAAGTTGTACAACAAATCCAAAAACCAACCTCTTTGATCAATCATGAGGGGAGGTATGAGAGGTTCTCCCTATTTTTACATTTATAGCGGGCTGTTCCTCGCCGATCTCCCCTCCAAATTAAACAAGGAAGTTGAAATCTGGTACGTAGACTTATTAGAAATCGTAAATGAATCATTTGGAGGTTTCGGCTTTTCAACTCGAGGCCACCTCCTCATAGCCTCAAAATGTGAATTTTTGGTGAGTTTTTCTTATTTTTTGAGTTTGCTCATCGCGTAACTCCTTTCAAAATTGAGCTACGAAGTTGAAATTTTGTATGCAGGTCCTAGATCTGTCTTTCGATGGTGTCGAAGTTTTAGCCATCTTTTTCCAGTTTTGAACTATCAAAGTGTGGGATTGAAATTTCTACAAAAGGTAGGAGTTAAAATTTTTACCATATTAACTAAAAAAAAATAATCTATTAAATACCTTTCCAAGATACATTTTGGTCAACCTTGCAAAAAAAAAGTAAGATAGCCCAAAATCGTTACTTTACCATTTATAAATCGTTCTAGTAAAAAGGTCGCAAGTAAAAAATTCAAATTATTTCGCTTTACTATAAATTCTTCTTCAAGGTTGAATTAATTTAATGGCATCGTCTACTATTTTTTACTTAAAACCTAATGTTAAAATATTCTATTTAGGCATTTTTACTGGTTTTTCTTTTACTAACGAATCTAAAAATAAGAAAGAAGTGCCGAAAAGAGAAAAAAATGGCGATGGCGCAAGAAATTATCAAACGTCGATTACGCGCTTTGCATTTAAAATTACCTATTTCATTTTAACGTGATTGGTTTTCTTTTTTTATATTCCAACATGAACCGACGTGTTAGGTTATATTTCGCTCTTTTAAAATAATTCTTCAATGATATCATATACCTGCTCATATATTTTTTCTTCCATTTCACTTTAGTAAAAAATTTCTCGACGTTTGTAAACATTTATAAAACAAAATAATCATTTTATAGAAATGAAACGAAGTAAAAAATTCTCCTTCGTTAAAATTTATTCGCGATATCTTACAAGTTGAAAGTTATTATTGAAATTGCTCTAATGAAATAAAAATCTTATTTCGGAGATAACGAACGTGAAAAAAAGCTCTTGAAAAAGTTGAGGAAAAAAACAAGTTATAACTTTTTGCAGCTTTTTTTTTTTCTTTATTACATTAAATATCTTTTTTCTTCATCTTCTTCTTCAACTCAATGTAAACGAAAAATCGCGTGAAAGGAATCGAAAATTTAGGTATAATTAAATCACGTTATTATTTAAATGAACAGTAAATTCATCAATTACTTTTGAAAGCGTTAAAAGTGAGCTATCAACTAGCTCGCGACATGATTTTTTTCTTCTGTTTTTCCAATTTCTGTCGGTATACGAGAGTGGTGCTTTGCAATTACATAGTGTTTTCATCTACACAAACGTATACAGTGTAAGTACATGCTTAGATCTTGATGGTTTTCAGTTTCGACAACGTTATCGTTCTGTTCACTTAATACATAAGTACACGTGTGTTTCAAAGGACATAAGTATAAAGTACCATACCAACCTACGCTTTTGCTGTACCTCGTACACCTTACCCACTACCTACGTATACTAAGCAGTAAGTACTACATAGTATGTACCTTTACCTACCTAGTATACCACGTGCATGTATTGTATATACGTAACGTACGTGTATGAAAACAAACACAATTACCCTCTAAAGATAACACTTATTTTCTCACTTTCATGACCTATTATTATGCTAATTTATGTCGGCTTTAGTTTACACAAACCGTCTGCTTTCTTGGTTATTCGCATTGAAATTAATTTCAGCCAAAATACGTAAACCGCGTATTAGCTTTTATTACGCCAAAATTTATTAGAAAATTAAATAATTAACACTACCTATCAAATTCCTAATGAGCGGTAAATGGAAATATTATTTTGGTTTGCATTTTGTACCATCATCATCATCAATAAGAGAATACGACAAACAATACCTAACATGCATGTTATCTTTTACGTTATTATTTTGCCAAAGTTACTAGGTATGTAAGAGCGAAGATAAGAGATTTCAGCCTAATTTTCTTGAAATGAACATTTAAAAAGAATATAAAGTTTTTACGAAAGTGTGACTTTTAATGGGGAACTTCGCGAGATAGCTGGATTTCTCGCAGAATTCAAGCTTACTATTCACTGGCTTTATCTAGAACTCAAATTTTACTCACACATACGTCAATTTGAACTTGGTTGAAAAGTAAGAAGGAGGGGAGGGGGGAAGAAGCGAAAATTATTCATCTTTACACAACTGTACTACAATGCTGTTTGAGGAGAAAGTAAGAATTAAGACCTTCCAAGAAGTAATTATGAGTAGATTCATATTATTGATCTCGGTTACAATTTATTTTAAACTACACTGTCGAGAATAGGGTGAGGAGGGGCAATTCGTGTATCTCCTTTATTTTACAAAAATCAAGACTCAAAAAATAACTCATTGCGATGTTTTTTTAAAAGTTGACTCCCCAACTGAAGCGCACCCAAATTGAGTTATTGAGTTGAAATTTCAAGTCTAGAGTTAATAGTGGTCTAGGATGTACCTTTGGAGGGTTTAGATTTCTTTGCCCTCGCATTCTCCTTACTTTTCCTCATTTAAAACGGAACTTCAGCTGTTGAAAATTCCTCCAAGTCCCTTTAAATTATTGACAACATGCAGGGTGTTTCACTTCAATAGTACTTCCTTCATACTGCGAGTAAAGCAACTCAAACTGGATGTCCATATAATGTTTTGCCTATCTTAACTATTGCAGTGGCAAAGACACGCGGATCTAGAAATTTTTTCCCTTAAAATCAGAGGTCGATTTCAAAAATTTCCAACTTTTTATCCAAAAATGCTAGACACATGCGGTTTGCGCCAAAGTGTAACGTATGTAGTGTGATATTTCCAGTAAACAGTAAACAAATTGAAAGTAAAGGTTGAGTAGTTCATAAAATATCTTAAAATGTGTAAGAAAATGCACGGAAATTTAAAAAAAAATTCAAATTTTTGCCTTGACTTGTTAAAAAGTTCTCAAGAAGTATCCGCTTGGAAATTTATAAGTGAAGCGATAAGGTACCTCCCATCACTTGACATTATCACATTTTCCCCAAGTTGTTTACAAATTTTGTGAAAAAATTTCATGTTACAATTTTTAGCTTGATTTTCTCTATCATATTGTCAATGAAAGCCAGGCTATTACAGTTTATCGACCAATATCGCTGGGGAGGGGGGAGGGTGCCAACAAACTACATTTTGGGATCCTAGAAGACCATTGAGAAAATTTTTGGTCACACCAAGTATTTATTTTTATTTCATTTTTTCAATCCTCGCCCTCCCCACATTAAAATTATTTGCTCTGCTCGATATCGACAAAAATCGATCCAATTCGGTCAATCGATTCAGTCTAGCGAGGATTAGATATATACGAGTGGAATTGACCTTGGGTCAAAATTTGTTTTGCCCCATTTTGGTGGAGGGGGCGCTGAACAGCCAAAAACACAAAAATTTTTCTTTTTTGAGTCAATCGATAGAGGATACAAAGTTCCATATCATATCTAAACATAAACCTCCTAGGTCAATTAGAAGGGGAGATATGAGGGCTTTCCCCCTTTTTGACCTTGAAAATGAGCTGTTCCTCCCCTATCTCCCTACCAAAATGAGCTAGGAAGTTGAAATTTAGTATGTACATTTAGTAGGGACCCCAAATGTGCATTTTGGAGATCTCGACTTTTCAGCCTCATTGCATTCCCTCGCAGTTCCAAAAATGCGTTTTATTTAGTCGTTTTTTCTGGTTTTGTGAGTTTCATACTCGCATAACTCTTCTCCAAATTGAGCTAGGAACTTGAAATTAGGTATATACGTTCAATCGGGACCCTTGATGTGCCTTTTGGTGGTCTTGACTTTTCAGCTCCTCTGCACCCCTTCACAGCTTCAAAAATATTACACGAAAATCAGGCTCAAGTAATATCGCCAGGTGATACTTTTTCATAGAAATATAAATTTCATCAGAAAGCTGTTTTTGCTGAAATATTGAACTAATTCAGAGAAAATACAACTGGGTAGATTTTCCAATAAAATTACTTTCTTTCTTTACGAAAAAAAAAAAATTCATGGAAAAATTTTTACTGAAAAATAGCACATACTTACAAAATTTCATAATATTTTTTTTTCAAAATTTTCGAACAACCTGGAGAAACTATAATCATGACAAGGTGGAGGAGGGTCATTTATTATTTCAAAATAATTTTCCAATTGGATACTTATAAAAGCTTTTTTAAAAGTAGGAGACAAAAAATTGAAATTTTTTTGCAAAATTTTAATATTTTTTTCACAAGATTCACGATATTTTACACACTACTTAGCCTTTACTTTTGATTTTTTTACTGGGAATTTTACACCATACATATACGTTACACTTTGACGCAAACCGTACATCTTTATCATTTTTTGATAACCTCAAATTTTCATAGAAAAATTTTCACATTTGTGTATCTTTACCCCTGCAATAATTACCATAAGCAAAGCATTATACATACGTCCATGTTGTGTTGCTGTACTGGTAAAATGAAGGAAGTACTATCGAAGCGAAACACACTGTACAAATACCCCAAACATATACACAATCATGGAATCGTAGGAAAATTTTTATTTTCATTCAAAATTTTCAAACGTGTACCAAAGTTGCCCGCTGATTAACTTCCGGCAGCTGAAAATAATAATCTTGGTATAACATGCGGAATGTTTCTCTGCCCATTAAAACCATATAATAAGCATACGTCTCGAAATGATACCGGCGTACACATCGAGCAAACGAAGTATCTCCAGGTACCTGAAATGTAAACATTACACAAAGGCTCGTCGCAATAATACGTCAACGTACGGTACGGTTGGTTGTCGGCGCTGGTACTCCGGCGCGGCCGATGCCAAATGCGCTTAATTTCGTGGTCTACCAGGATTGTATATACTTTTGATGTAAAATTCATATCGAGAAGCTCATTTATAAAAGGGTTTATACACGAACGAGCTAAGGAAGAGGTAAAGACAGCATCGAGTTTAAGTAAATGCGAATGACAAGTAGGTAATAAATTTCGTTTAGACAAGTCTTGGGTGGAGTAAAATGTCTCATCATTTGGTAAGTTGACCAAGAAACGTGGAATTATAACGAAGCCTGCCGACACTTTTTACCTCTGCGACCGTATCGTGTTTCTAAGCTATACCTTTCTTTGCTTAAGCTCTCTAGTACCCGAATAACTTTCATCTTACTTTTACCAGAAATCCTATCGTTACGGAGAGCATGACGATGACGAGGACGTAGGAATAGGAGAAAAAAAAACCCTAATTTTCGACCATCCATTATAGTTGAAAAAAAAAAATTAAGTCTAACTATGGCCTACGTTTCGACAGTTGACACGTATTATTTATTCATTAAATTCTTTCTATTTTTTTTTATTTTATTTTCGACTGTATTTATTTTATAAACGGGTTTTTAAGCAATTTTCTACTCTCGTGTAAATATACAAATGCGAAAGGAAGGAAAAAAACCTCCTCACCGGCTGCTTCAATTCTTAGGTTTATAACGTTATGTATATATTTTTTTAAACGTTGTATTTAAATTTACTCTCAACGATGATTTACATTTTAAAGTAAACTTCTCGTTAAGTGCAATTTCAACGTCTTCGAGTTCCACTATCGAGCGTAAAATATAGTAAGTTATAAGAAAAAAAAACTACACCTATCTGACAAGAATAAGCTATATTTTTTTTTACCCCTTACGTTTAGTACGTAGTTCCAAGTGAACGAAAAAAATACCCGTACTCGTGGTATTTCCTGTGCTTTTTTTTTTTACAATCTCGTGTTTTTTTCCATCCCATCTTACAAGTAACGTAAAGGTACGTTGAACCACGACGTTAATAAAGTAAAATACATTCGATGCGACGTATAAATCAAAATTACCTGTTAAAATTTTTCAAGCAGATAAGATTCGGACCAAAAAAAAAAAAAAAAAGGTAACATATACCTAATTAATGTTTTTTCATTAAATTATTAATCATCGCAAATGTTTACTTTATTGGACTTAAAACGATATACAGAATAGGATAGGCGAAAAAAAAAAAAACCACGCAAAAGGGATGTCGAAATATCGTAAATTCCGTACAATTTTCAGCCTTTCAAATAATAAATTTGTCGTAAAGGCTTTAGGTAGTGACGGTAGATTGCGTTTATTTGCCATATTTTCGCGCGTTAATTAATAATAATATCGATTCCTGGACGAGGTATTGTTCAATATCGTGTTCTTTGCCCCTCTTCGGATCCATTAATAAAAGTATTTATTGCTGTAGTAATTTGCCCGGAATAGGGATTTTTCTCCCTATTTCTAAAATTATACACACAGAGGTAGGTTCACGCAGGTACATATCGAATGAGAAATATAGATGTATTTGCGAGCTATGTAGGGTAATGTTTTTGAAAAATTTTTGTAAACTATCCAGAATATGTACACAGGATGGTAAAAAAAATTACAAAAAAATACGAAATTATGTAAGAAAATAAATACTCGAGAAATTGTACAAAGTGAAGGGAACAAAAGCTGTCAATTTATTTTGCTCTTTATTATACTCGATTTGTCTAAAATGTTATCATCTAAACTATACGCATTCAATATTATACACCTAGACCTAGCCAACTTATTATCTCAAACTTTAAACCAACTTCGTAAACGAATAACCGCGCGAGTAAATTAAACGATTCTTGTATCTACACGTTCTACGCAGCTAATAACATATTATATTATACCTAATACCTACTAGCACCTTCGTCGAATAAATTTCCGAGGTATTTTGCTCCATTTTTGATACTTTTATATCGTTAAAATTTAAGTGAATTAATTCTACGCGATTTTACACTATAATAGAAGCCATATTTTTGCTTCGTTAGTCGAAGATTAGTTCTTCTCGTATTTTACTTTGATTTTCTTCTTGGATGAATTCGCAGTCTTTTATAATTTTCTTTCGTATAAAGTTTAACGTAAAATAAGTATAAACCTAAACACCCACGATGGAAAAATTTTTGTAGGTGGGTGGATACAGATACTGTAAGAAGAAGAGGAAGTTACTTTTATATTTACTTTGTGATTATCCGTAAAACTATAAAATAAAAATTGAATCGAGTTTTATTAAATAAAATAAAAAAAAGCATCGCAAGTGAAGCTTTTTCAGCCTGGGGTTCGTGACATATTACAATCATGAGAATTGAAAAGCTTTTTTTCTTAATCAGCATTGCGAGTAGGAAGGGTTCAATGCGGCTAAAAAGTCGAAACTCCCGAAAGGCACATCAAAGATTCCTACAGACGGGACATACCTAATTTCCACTTCCTAGTCCTATTTGGAGGGGAGTTATGCAAGGAACAAACTCAAAAAATAAGAGAAAACGACAAAAAAACCACATATTTGGGGCTGTGAAGGGGTGAAGTAAGGCTGAAAAGTTTACACCCCCAAAAGACACATCTAGAGCCCCTGCTAAATGTACACAACTAATTTCAACTTATTAGCTTAATTTGAAAGGGAGTTACGTTCGGAACAAATGAGAAAAATGAAAAAACCAGATAAAAAAACTACTTTTTTGTGGGCTATGAGAGGGTGCAACAGAGGTACGAAGTCAGAACCCGCAAAAGGCACATCTAAGATGTCAACTAAATGTACATACCAAATTTCAACTTCCTAGCTCAATTTGGTGGGGAGATCGGGGAGGAACAGCACTTTTCCAGGGTCGAAAAGGGGGGAAAACCACCAAATCTCCCCTCCCAATCAACTGCAAAGGTAGATTTTACGATAAATTATACAACTTTTGGTTCTCTATCAATTGGCCTAAAAAAGGACAATTTTTGTGTTTTTGGCCCCACAGCACCCCCTCTCCCAAAATGGGGCAAAACTGAATTTTGGCCAGTGACGGATTTAATGATTTTCCGCCCTAGGCTTCGATAAATTGGCCGCCTTTT
>FIZR01011213.1:0-39861 GCA_900060175.1 Ferrisia virgata
TTTTGAGGTGTCTACCAACCAGTTTTTCAGGGTACCAAGTGAAAAAAAAAATAATCGTTTTTTTTCACCCACCTTAGTGGATATGTCTTAGGGCTGGGAGTCATTCTGTAAAAGCGTTACATTTTTGGATTATTTCTGAGAAAAACCGAATTTTGAGCATTTTTTAAGTTTCTGACAACGGTGTAAATCTCACATAAAAATTTCAATTCCTAAAAATCATATTCACCAAAACGTATACTATGACCAAAAAAAACTATATGTACTTCCCCAGGGTCAGCAGCTATAGTGATTTAATGTTTTCTATTGTCTAGCCCCCCCCCCCCAGCCCACCTCAAGGGATGGAAAATTTTGGAGAAAATCACGTCGACAGATCCGTTATCCCTCCAGATATTTGAATTGAAAATATAATTTTTCCTTCAAATATGTGTAAATATAGAGTTTTTTCAAAAAAAATTGTTTTTTCGATATTCTGAGCGAGCGGGGAGAAGTGTTGGAAATTTTTTTGCCACTAAAATTTTTTGTTGAGATACCAATGATGTTTTGTAAAATTTTTGAAAATCTGAGATCAAAGGCATCGGCATTTCGCCATTCTTATCCAGGAATATCCTTTAATTCTGACAAGAAATTTTCATCACGTAGGTACCAGGGTAGTAGATAGGTCTCAGTCTCATGCTGAGCTAGCAGCGTAATCCTAATTTGCAAACCTTAATTAGGTCTTGTTTAAATTATTTTTCATTCGCGAAACCTTCTAATTAAACGAGTAGATACACTTTTGTTTGTATTAAATTGAAGGCTTACCGAAGTGAATAAATTTTAAGAAGGTGCTATTCCATACCCAGAACTAACTTCACAAATAATATCCATTTAGCATTCTAAAATCGAGTAGGTGTTGAAGTGAAGTCTCGAGGATATCGAGCACTTCACTCGTTTTCATCTACCTTCTATTGAACGATTTTGCTATTTGGTAAATTGCACAAATGTCGATAGTCTTATCAACTACGAGATTTCTAGGGCTTAATTAATCAATCGTATCAAGTGTAATTTCTTATATGGTTTTATTGTAGAAGAAACTTTCGTGTAAAGATTGATTTTTGTACAAAATGAATAAATTTACTGAGCTCCTTCCTCTTGTTTGTTATTGTTGATGTTCTCATTTCATACGAATTATTGATTTTACGAGAAGTTCGGATTGGATGGGGATACTAGGTATTGAATTATAACCTAATTATACCTACTCGTGAATCGCAAAATTACAAAAATATGTTATTTTCGAATATAGAATCATATTTTGTTCAGGATGTTGGTAGTATATAATTTTATGATAATTTTAAATTCGCCAATTCATGCTGAAAGCATTTTCTGATGAAAAAGATAATATCAAATGTAATTCAGATACTAGAATCTATTCGTTTGAAAAAAAAAAAAATCGATATTAAATTCACTTTCTTTTAAATATTTGTTTGGTTAAAGTTGGACACTATTGTGATTTTTTATCACGCATATTTAATAATGATACACTCTTCAAAGATGGGTGCGTGAAGTACGAGTAATTCTATCTTTTCAAAGTTGTTGGAAGCGTAGACAAAGATGGTGGGGGCATGAGGAGGCTCAAACTCCTCCCAAATGTTTTATTAAAAATTTTATAAATAATGATAATTTGTACGACTAAAAACAGTAAAAAGTCGTTAGCTTTAAGTTGAAAATGCCCCTGAATGCACATTTTTGTACCTTTCACTGATGGTATTTAGCAAAATCTTCACCCTCGCTTTGGTTAAGTCATGCTAAATACATTTTTATTTAACAATCGAACAGGAATTTTTTTTTTAACAAAAATAAAGAAACCCTCTTCTCTTCTCTTCAATGTTTTACTTATCTCTGCTGATGACTGGAAGGCTGTATGAATTCCCATGAGGAAAAAAAAAATTAATTTGAAAGAATTCCTTTTCAACCTATTCAGCTCACCACAGTGAAATTTTGTTCATTATTTTACATTAACGAAATTTTCGTATTTACGGCGAATCAGTTATGCAATTATATTAACATCTTGAATAAATATTGTCCAATGGGCACTACCGAAGGCGTTTTCCCATATCTTATTTGACGTGAAAAATTGAAAACGGGTTGAAAAAAATTACAAAATGATTTGGAATGAAAATGATTAGAGATTGGTTCCTATTTTGACCTTTTGATACCTCTTTCCTACACTCGTTTTAATTTTACGAAAGTTTAATAAAAATATTTTTTTTTGAATTTTTGAGAATGAAGTGTCATGTAGTAGACATCGCAGAAGGTCAACGAATTACGAATTTTTTACTTAGTAATATTGTTATTTTCTGGGGTGACAAAAATTAGCGAAAAGTTCGAACGAAATAGCATATTTAGAAGAATTTTGACGTGAAAAAATGAAACACATTATTTTAGCATATTTTTAATGGTACATATTTTCTATTTTGTTTCAATATAAATGAGCTACAGCAAATTTTCGATTTTTTTTCAATTTTCAGAGGTTCACACACAACTGTAATTGAGATGTGAATATTTCAAAAAAATTATTTATCGAAGTTTTGAAATTTTAAAACATTTGAAGGTGAGAGATAAGAATCGAGTTGAATACCTCGCTTAGTTGTTCATTTGACTTCATATCGCTATTTATTTCCCCCGCACGTTTTAATGCCTTCCATGATGCAATGTATGCCTTTTTCAAATTGACTCTGGAAATTTTTTTTTTTATCATCATTATCATTGTTAATTATTTGAGATATTAAATCTTAAATTTCTGTTAGTTTTGATGCAAAATAAGCGATGTACTTGGCGTAATAAGAAATCAGACTATTCTTAATGTACGTTTACAAAATTTGTTGTTTCTGAAGGGACAGGGGAGGAAGAGAGTCCAAGAATGATCAAATAGGAAATATAAACTGATCAGAAATAAATTCACCGGAAGACATTGATTTTTGAAAATTTAAGTAAAGGTCTGAGAAAATTAAATTTTTTATGACAATTTTAAATAAAAAACATAATTTTGCTATAGAAAATTTTTAGTCAAATTTTCTATGTGTTATGATCAATGAAAATCAGAATATTACAGTCTATCGATTAAACAGTGGATGGGGGGGAGGGGGTTAACAAAACCCGGTTTAAGAGCTTAGAAGACCATTAAGACCATTTTTGGCATTGTCAGATACTGATTTAAAAATTTTGTTTTTATTTTTCTATTTTATTATTTTTTAATTTTTAATTTTTCAATTTTTTTTTATTTTCATTTTATTCCTCGAAGACTAAAATCATTTACTCCGTTCGATACTCACCAAAATCGTTCAAATTAGGTCAATAGGCTCAGGCTCAGTTATGACGTTGAGTCAAAATTCGGTCATGTTATGAATTGTGGGAGAAGTGGTGAAGGGTAAAAATAGCAAAAATTGTTCCTTTTTAATCTAATCAATACACAACCTAAAGTTACACAACATATTATGTGAAAATCAGTCTCCTAGGTCAATTGGAAGGGAAGATGTGGAAGGTTTCCCTTTTTTTAATCCTAATAAAGAACTGTATTTCTCCCATCTCCTCTTCAAATCGAGTTAATAAGTTGAAATTTAGTATATAGACATGATAAGATCCGTAGATGTACCTTTAGGAGATCTTAACTTTTCAGCTTCAGTGCACTCCCTCGCAGACCCAAAAATGTGGTTTATTGGCCGTTTTTCCTCATTGTTTAAGTTCGTTCCACGCATAACTCCCCTCTGGAATTGAGGTAGGAAGTTAAAATTCGATATGTAGATTTAGTAGCGGTCTTAGATATGTACTTTGGAGGTTTTGACTTTTCAGTCCTATTGCATCCTCTCACCATTCCCGAGAAAATTGTTTTTTACTGGTTTCTCTTCAATTTTTTGAGTTTGTTCTTGACATATCTCCCCAGAAAATTGGACTGAGATGTTGAAATTTTGTATGCAGGTATAGCATACGTCGTAGATGTGCTTTTTGGTGATGTCGACGTTTTAGCCTCTTTGAACCCTCCCCCTCTCACTCACCCTTACCACTGATTAGTTTATGTTGTTTTTTTCCCACTTCATGTAATTGTGATATTTCACGAAAATCACGATAAAGGTACCCGATCTGTGGACTTTCCGGTGAAAATTTTTTTATAACTGATTTGTAATTAGGGCTCCAAATCTATATGTGTCAAAATCAAAGTGTCTTTCAGTTTCAAACCAGTTTCCACTCAAAAATTAAACATCATCTTTGATTCTCTTTCATTTTCAGCCAGAGAAAATACCTGTCGACCTACCCAAAATATAAATTTTTTCACATTCACCGAAAATGATATCGTATTTAATGTATGGGTGGGACGAAATATTACGAGACGATAAAACAAAATGATGTAGTTAGAAAGACTATTACGAATCTATGCAAATGAAAATCCGCTCGTATGTTACGTATCATCATTTGAATAAGAATGATTTTTAGGCTGGCTGAACGACCGTGTATGTGTAGGATGAAACGAAAGAGAAAGCGAGAGAGTGTTTGGAGAAGAAAAAAAAATCGAATATTCGTTCGCCTCTTTACACGCTTAATACGACAATTACAAATTGCCGGTATAATGTTACCACATTGAGGATTACTTACATCACCAAATCTATACGTAAGAGTACAAGCCATCACGTGCATTTGACATTTCTTTCTAGCGAACGAATCTGCTAACCCGTTTCCGTCGTTGTTGTCGTCGTCGTCGTCGTCGTCGTCGTCATCATCGTCCTCGTCCTCGTCCTCGTGTCGTTTCAATGACGCGAGAAAAACGAAGATTTAAAATATCGTTTTTTTACACTTCATAAAATATTTTTCTGGTGTTTTCGTCATTTGGAAAGGTCGAAGTCATTATTTTTCTACAAATTTCGCTCACCTATTTTATCGTCATCTTACTATTTTGAAGTTCGTTTCGATGTATCATTTTTATTAATGTTACCCAGCTTTAATAAATGACTATGTTCTTTTTTTTTCTCACTCCCTTCGTTTCGCCTTTTCGTAATATCCTGACTACTCCTCTTTCCTCCTACCTTTGCGTTGTTCCGATTCTTATTTCTTTCTTCGAAAAAGAAAACCGAATGCAGAGGGAAAGTGCTATTTTAGCTATTTTCTTCGTCCAACAAAAACGCTACCTATTATTTCATCATCGTTTGCCCGTTATATCGAATTATCAAAATTATTAATCACATCCAACGTTATGAAATTACGTCTGGAAAATACGCAATTAAACATTTCAACGTAATTTTTCTACCTTTTTTTTTTTTTTTTTTCATTTTTCTACTTCGTTCGAACAAGCCGTTAAATGCTTTTTTTTTTTCATTGTTTTTATTATATGCGGACAGAAAAAAAAAATGGAAAAAAGGTGTCGTTTCGAATGAATTAAGCTGCGGATGATGAATTATAGCTATAGGTGTTATATTTGACCGCGTCAACGTTTCATTAGCCACGCAAAAGTAATAATTATTTTGCCCACGTTCAATTGTGTATAATATAAATTTTTCATTTTTTCTTTTCCTATTATATTATTACGACTATGTAGG
The DNA here is from genome assembly GCA_900060175.1 of Ferrisia virgata. Lineage (NCBI taxonomy): Eukaryota > Metazoa > Arthropoda > Insecta > Hemiptera > Pseudococcidae > Ferrisia > Ferrisia virgata. The sequence continues at coordinate 5,562 of FIZR01011213.1, forward strand.
TATTGTATACGTCTCCGAAATGTTACCATTTTTCAATTTTAAGCTTGTGAAAATTTTAAGTGATTTTATAGGGTACATTTGTCTATTGGTTTACTTTTTAAAAAAAAATATTGTGAACCGAGTTTTCAATGAAATATAAAAAGCCCAATTAAATTGTTTTTGAATAGCTTCAGCAGTTCTAAGCCTATTATAAAAAAATTACGACGAGAAAAAATATATAGGCTAGGTACCTACTCACAACTTACATCATAATGATAAAATGTCTTCTCATTATCAAAAGCCTAAATGATGGAAAATTTCTTGAATAAGCAACACTAAAGCTAGGAGTTGGAAATACGATGCATAAAATTATACTCTACCGCGTATAATGATGCTGGCAATAGACAGCGTTTATCTTTTAAATGTTGTTATAGCTATACTTACGTGTGTAAAGTTAAGCAAATAGTTTTTTTTTCTTTTTTTTTTTTTTACAAACGAAAAATTCAAAAATAATTTTATGCTACCGGTGGTTAACTATACTAGACTTTTTGCAACGGTAGGTACATATTATTTGTGCTCGTTAAACATTTTGAAAATTATTTTCATTGTAACATCTTTAACCATAAATGCCTGTATTTGGTCTAAATAGAAAAAAATAATTTGAAATTTTAAAAACCGCAAACGTCTTATTTTGCTTTTATTAATTAATATTTCCAGTCATTTAACCTTCAAAAGGTTGAAATTTCATTTCAAATTCATTAAAAAATTCATCTGACGAATTTCTTAATGGAGCTTTCCAAAGAAAATTTTATATTTGACTAATTTATGGAATAAAAGAGGAAAAAAAAAACAAATATACTTATCTAATTTCATTCTGTTGGAATTTTTTTTTTAAATTACCAACTCAAATAATCTTTCATCTTTCTTCATGAAATTATAATTAAAATTAGAAAACGGATTTTACTATTCGATTCAAACAGACTTTTTCAGATAATTACATAATAGGATAGAGTGAAAAAAATTAACTGCTATCTTGGATTTCGTTAATTCTTAAATCATTAGCGTACTTACATGTAATCCCCTTCCTCTTCTGTATCACAGCTGGAAAAATTAAAAATTTTTTATATCGATTGCACCTTTATTTACCCAAAAGAATATTCCTGTTTAAGAATAAACGCATGGTACTTGATCTCAGATTTTCAAAATTTTCATAAAACATCATCGGTATATCTGAAAAAGTTTTCCCTCAATGAAGTCAGATTCACAAATCGGCCTCAATATTGTTACAGCTGTGAAAATTTGACAGTAACTCTGAACCAAAACAAAATATTGATTGAGATCAAATTGTAAATCTGACATCATTATCGTATTCAAGGCGGTTCGAATTATGTGAAAACGACACCAACATCGTTAGTCTGGGTTTAGCCTCAAATTCTGGGTACAGGGTGGGGTGCTCCTAGGCCACAAAACGAGGTCGCAAAAGTTCAGTGTGACTTTCCTATTATTTTATACCTACTCATGTGAACATTTTAAAATTTTGTACATAAAATTGTTTTTTTTGAACAAAATTTAAATTTTTTTGAATCCATCAGAAAAACTAAACACAAATCTGGCGTTCATTCTATATTACGCTGAGCTACTGTACTCCGGTTAATTTTTAACGCATCTAAGAGAATTTTTTTAAATTTTGAAAACGATCAAAAAATTTAAAAAAATTTCTGAAAATTATGCTCGACAAAACGCATATTTTAGTGATAAAAATGGTATGTACACTCCCTCTCCCCACCTCCGAAGGTTTGCAGCTGTAGCAATTCAAAGTTTTCTTTTGTCAATCCCCCCTGCAAGGTTGAAAATTTTGGAAAAATTCATGTTGATAGACCCATCATCTTTCTAAACATTTGGATTAAAATCATGATTTTTCCTCAAATACGCATAAAAACAGAACTTTTTTCCTAAAACAGTTTTTTTGGTATTTCGAATGAGGGGAATTTTATGGACCTTAAAATTTTTTGTAAAGATTTTCAATGATGTTTTGTGAAAATTTTGAAAATCTGAGATCAATAGTGTTGAACTTATCCTCACCTGGGAATACACTTTTAAACTGATAGCATAGAAATCCTTTACTTCTCGCCAAAAACTTTCAAAAAATGCGTTTTTGATTTTTACAAAATGTTCTAGCTTTTCTTGCGCGAAATTAGTTGGTCCTAAGAAGAAAATTCATATCACATTGTTAGGAGCTTAAAATCCTTGTTTGTTTGTATGTAGTACCGCCGAAATGTGCATAATCCAGAAGAATTGGGCTTTAGCCTTGTATTATGAGGGGAGGGTGGAAGGGAGGCTGAATCATAACAGTGTGCTAAATAAAATTCAACCTCCTTTCTCATACCCGAGAATCTTTACAGAATCTTTGTTCTTAATGTACTGGAATTTACTACTTCAAAATTCAGTCGTTGGTTTACAGAGGCTCAAACCTTATAATATATTTGCTTGAATCATAAATAATTACGTTAACATTTATCAAAATTAGTCGTAAGACATCTCTTTATAAAGATAAAGAGTGGATTGGTATAGGTTTGACCTTGAGATAAACCTATATGAAAAAGCTAAAGTACTGAAATAATTGTAGAACTACTTTGAATCGTTCATTTCCGAAAATTTATTTCAGGTCTGATTTTCTGTAATATTATCAATAAAAACCAGGCTATTACGGTCCATCGACCTACGGCTGGTGAGGGAAGGGACATTATCAGGCTGCAGTTATTTTGTACAGGAATGGATTGCAATGGAACGATAGGAAAAATGGAAATATATGGCCACCAACAACAAAAGATCTACAAATAATTTGTGGCTGCTGAAAGTATAACTATGTTGATATCATTGTAAACATAAATATTATGAACCCTAATCACTGTAAAAATGTACGTTGAAAAGCAAACATCGTTCTTTGAGTACATCTGTATAAATCTGTTCATCATTACTTTAGATCCTTGATTGAATCCTCGTTTATATGGTAGCAGAGCATCAACAAAATCCGTTTTAGGACCCTAGAAGACTATTACAACCATTTTTGGCTGTGTTAGGATATTTATTTATTATTTATCAATCAATCAAATACGTCTCAAGTCGCCTGAAATCGACCGTGCTGCCATCTTTCGATACACTCAAGTGGGTAAGGCCAACACGAACGTGTTCTCTATGCCTAAGTATCAGGATGGTTTCTAGGGAGGTCTTTATTGAGCTTTCGCGTAGTAGTACTCACCGCATCACTAGCCGGGTTTTTACAACCCTGAGCTCAGCAATGGGCCAGAAGTAGACACTCAAACCAGTTATAAGCTTTTTGATTTTGATAATAGACCATGTGCTATCTAATTATCTCTGTTGTAACTTGTAGTGCTTGGAACGTGAAAGTGTAATAGTTGTTAAATGCAGACAATGCATTACACGTACATTTTTCCTGTAGTGGGATTCGAACCTTCGACCTCTTTTTTAGTGAGCCGCGGTTAAACCATTAAACCATGCCGGCACATTTATTATTTATCCCCTCCCCGCCAACCAAAATTGAAAAATCATTTGCTCAGCTCTATACCAACAAAAATCGAATAAATTTGGGGAATGGGCTTCGATTGACATGCTGCTTGGTATTCTGGAGTGGGGATGATATTTATGGGAAAAGGTGCTGAGGAGCTGAAATTGTAAAAAATGTTTCTTTTTAAACTAATCGATAGACAATTGCAAAGTTGTACATCATATCCAAAATCAGCCTCTTATCTCAATTAGGAAGGCATATATGTGTTTTACCTTTTTGACCTTCAAAACAGGCTGTCCCTTTTATGTAACCTTCCGCCAGACACTCTGCTTACAAAAATACTATGAAGTATGCTATGCCTGGGAAGTGAGTTGACTTTTTAAATTTTTAACAACATAGAAGAAAATGCTATTATCACACAAAGCAAATTTACCTACATCCTACAGGCATACCAACCTTAAAATGAATAATCACCGAATACTCCATCTTCAAAAGCTGCTATTTTGGTATGTATGGGAAAGCCAATATAAAATACTCGATCAGTATTAAATTATAATTTAAAATTTGAATATTTTGACAAATCAATTTTTGGCGTAAGGCTATAGCTCAAATGAACGTTGACATTTAAGGTATAAAAATAGTGCTCGCTTCATTGAATCTCGTGACTTGCATAATAAACAAATATTTCTCACACTTTCCACAACGTATTTGTACAATACTTATAAAAAGGTATCAGCACGAAACGTAACATAAAAATCGTATATCTATTATATAAATACATCCGGCTATGTGATAAATTTACAAAATACATGCCACTTCAGCCATTAATTCGAGGAGGTGTTTCTATAATAAAAAAAAAAAGGAAAAAATGAAAGAAAAAACACAGTAAAAAAAACATGTTCGGATGCAATAACAGTCTACAATAATTTCAGCATTATGTCTACATCGTGTATAAAAATGTAGTTTAGAAGTCTACTTTTTTATACCATAAATTAGATATATTGTATCTAAAAAATACAGACTAGGTATTTTTTTTTTCTTTTTTAAGATTTTCTTTTGCATGCATATTACAAATTTTATTGCTTTTAGTTAACAACTACAGCAAAAACAACGTTAGTATACCTTATGTAGGTAGGTAGGTACATGTAGACTGTACATAAGAAACATTTTACGTAGGTATCTTGCATTAAATCACGCTCCGTCACGAATTTCGTTTCGGCGAATCAAACTTTGAAACCAGATTGATGCAGTATAAAGGGTCTAAAGTCAGCAGGAAAATATAAAGGAAATAGGTTAAAGCTTTTTCCTCTTTTTATCAATAGCTCTTTGTTCTTTTGCACTAGAATAAAATTCGGTTGTCAGGGAAAAAGTATATATGTGTAATTTTGAATTGACGCGAAATTGGGATGTCGTACGTGAGCAAGATGAATTTGTTTTACGGGGTCGAGGTGAGCGGAGAGGTGTATTTGGTGGATACGAGGTTTAATTCAAACACCCAGGTAATTCGGTTTAATTTAAACGATATTTTTTTCCTCTATTTTCTTCCCATGTACTCGAGTACTAATTATCTCGACAAATGTTTCGAAATTTTTTACCACAATTAGAGAAAAAAAAATCAGCGTGAAATTCACAGTGACAGGTGATTTAAGACTGTTCCAGGACGTCCTACATTTTAGCTTTTATGTATTTATCTATGTTGATGGATGAATTCAATACGACTGGTATGCATCGACAAACATCAATTATAGTAATTCAAAAAAAAAAAAAATACCACATTTCATGTCAATATTTAAATATGTAACGATGCCCTGAACCTGGAATTATTTCTGTTTTTTTTTTTTTATCACTTTTCGTTTGTTCTCGTTTATTAAAATTTTTTTTAATTGTGTTCTTTTTTTTTTTTTTTTTTTTTTTGTTTGTCATATCCATCAGAGTTACATAGTCTACGTGTTGAAAAAATAAATAAAATATAGAAATTATTTATAGCGTTGCTGGTAATAATTCCACGTGTGTATTTCATATTATACAAGTGCTATCTACCCCATGGTATGGTATAGTTTACATAGACGTGTTAGATTGATTGCTACCCGTCACATATGTCTCGATGCAAAAAGGTGTAACAATATAGAATTAAATTCAGCTTCGGTCGTATTTGATGGATGCTCTTTAAACGATGCCAACGTTTTCGAGGCCGAATTGTAATTGTGTGGTTTACACAGTTGTGACGTGTGTTGTGATATTTCTAAGAATTTCAACAGTAGTTACCTACGCGACATTTCACCCTTATCAAAACCATCCTCATGGTAGTACCTGGATGTATACGTACACTACACACACCTGTAATATGTGTGTATGTATCAACCAACGCGTTTTTTTTGAGAAAATGAAGCCTCGTTGGGAAGAAATAAATAGGTATTTTTATTTTTCTAAAAATTTCCTTGTCTCTTGGTTAGTAATCGTTCCCTGGTAAAAGGTCAACTTGGTAAGGAAATCTATGAGGTGTTAAATGTAGATGTGCCCTTAGTAGAAAACGCTGGTACGTACCTACCTAATACCTAGCGCAGTGGTTGAACGTTTTGCGATCTTTATAAGAGAAGCATATTCGTGAACGAATAGAATAGATACGCATTAACTTTACCTGGCGTTCATATCTTGCATATTAGTCTAATGGTATGTGAAGAATTTCCATCCCTGAACTAAGAGGTTCTGTCTGATTACGCATACTTATACGAAAATGTACCACAGAGCTGCCTACAAAGTATGAACCTGGTGAGAAACCTCGAAGTAAACTCAGCTACATAAATCTTTCTAATGATAACGTTATAATGAAATAAATTTTTCACCAATCGTTGACTCTGTTTGCAGAAATTTTTTGATGTAAAATTTTAAAATAAATATTCAAATGAGATTCTGATATACTGTGATACTTTCAGGCTCAAAGCTACGGGGTGCTAGGGGATGCTGTGCACCCTCTAGAGTCGTCGTGTTGGGCATCCCTTGGGAAAATTTAATAGACATAGGAAATGGTTTGTAAGATACTTCGATTTTTAATGGTATTAGAAGACTTCAACTGTACTAAACTAAACCTACGAATTAAGAACACTTATTAAAACCTTAAAATAATTGTACAGTTTTTTTCACTCATAAAACAGGGGCGTAGCTAGGAAGAGCCTAATGAAGGGTTTCAATTTTATGATACGTCATACAATGCCCGAGCAAAGCGATGACAGCAAGATTTTGATAAAATGAATATTTTAACGATCAAAAAATGCATTCTGGGATGTTTTTCCTTGAACAGTAGTACTAGAGGTACAGGTATTGGAGTGAATATCTGAAATCCCCAAACGGCATATCTAAGACCCATACCAAATCTGTATACCAAATTCCAATCCGCTAAATCAAGGACCTGATTTTCATACACCTAAACATCCAATATACATTGGTGGCTGTCAAAGCTACTGTTAAAAACAAGAATTGGTGTATAAAATTAACATTGGTTAAACTTTTTCCCTTCTTATAAATGTACGATACTCTGCTGTGCATAAAAAATTCTTTAATTATGTATGTGGAATAAAAATAAAATTCATATCAACATTGTGCAGTCTTGAGCATTACTAATCAATATTCACGTTTTCTAATAATTAAAATATACGAAAATAAAAAACATAGAGTCTGAACAAGTTCAAAATACTTTGGCGGCCAGTCTTAGTACCAGCTGTTGGCCATGGTAAGGGCCAAAATCGTCAACAGAGTGTGACAATTATCCAAATTTACGTATTATATTATCCTTCATTTTTTCTCATGTGCTTAATTTACTTTCATCATTGATGACCCCCCCCTCCCCACCATAGTGCATATGCCTGATATATCTTGAGAAAGTTCAATGACCCCCTTTTTTCAATTTTTTACTTATTTCTGCTAACAGGTACGTATAAAACTACTTAACTGATTTCAAAACTTAAATAGTCAGAAAAAAACTTTATAAGACATACTATTGGAGAACTACATAAATTGAAACATGAGTAGATGTAAAGGTCGGGTTCTGGGGGCATTTCCTGATGGCATACCCAATACTTGCAGGAGAGTCAAAAATATGTACATTCAGCTGCATACCCAATATTTGGAAAAGTACCAAAAATATGTATATTTGGTCTCATTCCTAATATTTGTTGGAGTATAAAAAATTTAGATTTAGTTTAGTAACCAATATTCGCAGGAATGCTAAAAAAAATGCAGTTTCAGTCTCATATTATTGATTTTACTGGAATACAAAATATGTATATTTGATTGCATACTCAAATATTTCAAACTGTAGAAGAAAATTCGATTCAACGACTGCGTATTCAAGGAAAAATTGGACGCAATAAAAAATTGTATTATGATGGAAAGTTGGTTATTTCAGTTTCCATAGAGGTAGGAGTTTAAAGATAAGATTAAAATTCGAATGAACTGCCAAGCATTTGAACAGATGTTAGTAATATAATCAAACTTTGAAAATGATGAATCTAGATCGAATAGGAACTATTGTTGAATTATATTGCATCTGCACAGCCAAAAACAGCCCGATATTCAACCAAATCTATGTATTTTTGTACCACTGCAAACATTGAATATGCAACCAAATCTAGATAATTTTTTATTCCTGCAAGTAGTAGATATGCAACCAAACGTACATTATTTTTGTAGTCTTGCAAATATCGAGTATGCAACTCAAAAATTCCCCTAGAACTCATAGATACTTTTTATCTATCAATATATTCCTTTTATTTTATTTGTATCCTGATTTTCTATGTCTTATTCTCAATGAAAACAAAGCTATTACGATCAGGGAATATCAACAAAATCCGTTTTGGGATCCTAGAACACCATTATGACCATTTTTGGCCATGTCAGATGTTTATTATTATTTTTTTTCGAAACTAAAAATCCTTTGCTCAGCTCGATACAAACCAAAATTGATCAAATTTGAAAAATAAGGCGTCAAAATTCAGTCATGCTCAAATTTGGGAGAGTGGATGCTGGAATGTCAATCGATAGACCATCCGAAGTTGTATTACAAATCCAAAAATCAGCTTCACAGGTCGATTAGGAGGGGAAATGTGATAGCGAGGAGTTTCATTTTTATGAGAAAGACAGGGGAAATCAAGAAAGGAAGAACCGTAGGATGGTGAAAAAAAAATTGTAAAGAGATGTCAACCGGACGTGTTGAGAATTCGTTAACTCTTAATTAGTCTTTACCCGTCAAAACATTAATTTGAAAATTAATATTTCAAAAAATTTTGTTGCATGTTTGTCAAATTTTCATGTTTTAACAAAGAATTTAAACAATTATAATTTTTTACAAGTTTTCTTTTTTTTTTTTTTCAAATCCAAATGAATGTATTATGATAATTTTGAGCTACTGAATCCACCAGATGCAAAATTTTCTTTTTTTGCAACGAAACGTTCGTATTTACGGCAAACGAAGTATGCAATTATATTAACATGTTGAATATAAATTGCAGAATGAACTCTGAGTAAGGCGTTTTAGCAAGAAGAATTATGAAATGATATGGAACAAATGTGGTGCATATTTTCAGCCTTCCAGCTTAGACCGTATATTATCTCACCCCTCCCCCTCCCCATCTATAAAAATCTAAAATTTTTACAATGCTCAAAATGGTATTAAAAATGCGTACGTGCGCAATGTTAAAAGTTATCCTTTTAGCGTGACACAAAAAGCGAATAAAGTTTTTTAGACAGTAACGAGAGTGACGACATCAACGATACGGTATTAACGCTGCGTTTCGCAGCATTACATCGTATCGAATAAGTACTAAACCATACAAGGAAGCAGAACATATTTACGTTGAGTTTTCTCATACTTAAGAAGCCATTGATGACAATTAATGTCAAGTTTTGCGCGACAAAAACTGAAAAATTGTGTTAATATATTATTGCGAGGGGAGAAAAAAAAAAACTTTCGCGTGAAGAATTTACACTACGCCACCACACCGTGCTACACTCGCTGGCAAAAGTTATTTCAAGAGGGATAAGTTTTAAGTATCAAAACAGTAAACTTTTAACTCGCGCTAGGGTGAATAATATATTTGAGATTCTGTCATTCGAAAAGACTGATATTTTTGCAAAGTTTTTGAGCAAATTGAATACACGTATTTTCTTGTTATCTTCTTCTATTCGCTCGTATGTATATCTAATACGTATGCACGAAAATATGTTCGAGGTGGGGTTTTTTTTTATGTTTTTTTCTCCTTTCGACTTTGTTATCGTCGTCGTATTTTTTCACCATATATAGTCAAAAATATGTCAACGTGATTTTTTTTTTTCAAAGGCTACGCGATTTCAATAATATAGAAAAGGAAACACGTGGGAACTGAATGTACCATTATGAGCACATGTTGACAATACCAGTACTCCAAGATTTTTAATTTTCTAATAGACGTGAGATGTTTTGGGAAAAAAACACGATCCCCAATTCGATTTTCCATTCAATGTACAAAAAATTCACGCTGATTTTGTTATTTGAGCGGAGCGATGGTTTTCTCTGCAACGATGTTTATTTTAAATGGAAGTATTTAGGTACATTACTCGATTATTCTGGAACATCTTACACGTACCAAAAGCTTCTTACTTTTGATAATTTGAGGGGGAAAAAAAAAACATAGGAAGAAATTTTAGTTGCCAGCTAACCTAAGTATTTATACCGATTAATAACCTTGAAATGTATCCTTTTGGCTTGTATTGTTTCCGAAGTATTACTCGGCGTTGTAACATAACCAAAGTACATAGGTTCAAAGTTATTGTACTGAAGATTTCAGAAAACGGATGTAGTAACATCAACTTCTTTCAGGTGTGATGGGTTGGTTTATTTTTTATTTTTTTCATCCGCACTATTTGCAGGATACTCAGCCGGCTCATCTCTGGGGTATTTTTTCTGTTTCTTTTGCCGTACAATCCTTTACGTTTTCCTTAAAATTTCCTAAATTTTGTGTCGATTTCAATGAGTTTGTTGTAAATTGGCTTAAATTCAAAATTTTTGTCATTGGTCATCTGCTTGATTCTCTCTGCCATATGGTAAAAGGGAACTAAGCGACTACAAACAATTGTCTTACAGTGTATGGGTGGGGGGGGGAAGAGGGAGAAGTATCAAAGAAAACCATTTTGGGGTCCTACATGACCATTGAGAACTTTTTTTGACGCGTCACTTTTTTATTCCGTTGATATTATTTTATTCAAATTAACCCCCTCCCCCCTCCACCGAAGCTAAAAATCATTTGCACAACTCAATATTAACCAAAATTGGTCAAACTTGGGGATAGACTCAGATTGACGTGGATTTGATATTTTTGAGTGAGGATGCCCTGCAGTCAAAATTTAGTTATGCCCGAATTTGAGGTGAGGGAGGGAGGAGTGATGCGGAGAGGCAAAAAAGTCATAACTTGATCTTTTTAACCTATTGGATTGAAAATTGTATATCCAAAAATCAGTCCCCTTGGTAAATTAGGTGAGGGGATATGGTTCTTTCCCAAGTGTTGACCTTAAATAAAGGTCGTTTCACAATTTTATTCAAATTTTCACCTCATTTTCGATGATTTTTAATGAACTGTTACATATTTATTTGAATCTTCTACTATTTTTCTCAATTTTTCCCCAATTTTCGATTATTTTTAGCACATTATTCATAATTCAGGCTAATTTTCACACCTTTTATCTTTTTTTATACCCATTTTTGTTTAAATTTTACCGAATTTTCGATGACTTTCAACGTTTTTTTTTCAATATGTTAGGTCAATTTTCATCTGTTTTTCAACATTTTTACATGATTTTTGATCAATTGTCTGCAATATTGATCCATTTTCATCAAATTCTCGATGATTTTTAATAAACTCAAACGATTTTCCATGTTCAACATTTTTTCATGAATTTTGGTCAATTTTTACCCCATTTTTCAACATTTTTTCACAAATTTAGACAATTTTTTGCAATTTTTCATCTATTGTTTTTTCTTGTCTGATTTCTAATGATTTTTTATCATTTTTCGCATATTTTAGTTCCGTATTTAACAATTTTTCAAACATTTTATCGGTATTTTCAATCAATTTTCTTCCCTTTGTAATCATTTTAGTCAATTTTTTACCCAATGTTGATGATTTTCAACGAATTTTTGCATATTTTAAGTAAATTTTTGCTAATTTTTAACATTTTTCTTGTTTTTTGATGTACTTTTTGTCCATTTTTGTTTAAAAAGCTTTTTCATCAACTTTTTGCTTTTTTTATCCATTATCTTTTCATGTTTGGCCAATTTTCAATTATTTTCAATAAACTTTTTATTATTTCAGATTAACTTTCTACGATTTTTCCGCAATTTTTCGTAACTTCTGATGAATCTTTCGCTCTTTTTATCCATTTCAACAAATTTTTTCATCACATTTTTGATGAATTTTAACGATGTGTTTCATTCGCCCATTTTCCCAACATTTTTTCATGATCTTCGATCAATTTTCTGCACTTTTCACCTATTTTTATCTAATGTTTACTCAGCTTTCAAAGATTTTTTTTTTAATATAAACACGGACATATCTTGGGGCTGAGGGGAAGAGGTGGTTATTCTGTGAAAATCGTTCCCTTTAATTCTCACATTTTTATAAAATGTTTTTTCAGTGTTGCTAAATCACGATGATTTTCTGTCAAATTTCCTTACAAATTAAAAGAAATATGGTAATTCAGTGTTAGAACAACATTTTTAAATGAATGACGATAAATTTTCTTTTTTCAGTGTTCAAAATCAAAATTATTTTCTACTAAATTTCCCAATAAATTGGAAAAAATGAAATTCAAGCAATTTTTTTCTTACGAACACCTCTTGAATCTAATATTTGCTGAGTGGTGGGGAATTTACGAGTAAATATCGAACTGTTTAAACTTGCGCAATATGAAACAGTAAAATTTCGGTAACGTTGTGTTTCTTTTGTGAATGGTCTTATACAGAAATGTTTTAATCACAATTGAAAGGACCCTTGATTTTATATTTGTCTTTTTTACAGTTTGCGATATATTTAATTAATCATTCTGGAACAAAACACTCGTTAACTATTTCATTAGTAACGTTCCTAGCATCTTGCGCTACTGACTTAATTCGAAATAAATCAATTGAGTACATTAAACTAAAAAGAGTTGGTTTCCTTAAGAGATTGCAAATAAACCCTGTTTTTCATATAGGCTGAGTGCGTATCAAGTGAGTATGAAAATTTCAAACGTATCCCGATACGTTCATTTAATCTTCAGAAATTTCGCAAATAAAACGAAAATAAAAAAAATAGTAAGAATAAAATCTTACTCGGGAAAGTTTGGCTTGATCCATTTAAACTCGTCGTTTCGAGTAATTTAAACGAATTGAGGAATGTTTAATATGTAAATACGATAGAATATTCGTTATTCGAGTATGTTTTTTTCAGATCGAGTTACAATATTCGCGTTCTAAAGTAAATACATCAACATCGCATTCCAACGTGTTATAGGCAAACTGTCGCGATAATTTCGCCTGAAGCGGGTCTCCGCTACGTACCATACATAAAGAAATCGAACGAATGAAGTTTTCCAATTCTCTAATGTGCGTCATACATTGGAGTCAGAGTATAGGGAGGAAAAGCGTTGAAAATCTAAGCTGAAAGTTTTACATTCGAAAAATCTACACCAGATTTAGTGATCCATCTTGCTCAATCTTTCATATCTGGTATAGAAAAAAAAAAAAGTTTATTTAAGTGAAAAAATAAAAATAAAAAAAGCTTCGCTTCGCGATACTTTTCCAGCCTGATTTTCGTTACATATTGCAAACATGAGAATTGAAAAAAAGTATCACCGAAGTGATGCTTTTTTCATAATTAAAATTGAGAGAAGGAAGGGTCCAATGGGGTCGAAATACCTAAAAGGCACATGCAAGGTCTCTACATTTCAACTTCTTAGCACAATTTGGTGGAGAGCTATGTGAGGAGCAAACTTTGAAACTCAGAAAAAACGACGAGAAAACCACATATTTAGGACTGAAGGATGGATGTGAGGGGGTACAATGAGATTGAAAAGTCGAAACCCCGAAAAGGCACAACCAAAGTCCCTACTGAATGTGCATACATAATTTCAAGTTGTTAGCTCAGTTTGAAGGCAAGTTATGCGAGGAATAAACTTAACAAATAGAGAAAAAAGGACTAAAAAACCACATTCTTAGGACTGTGAGTGAGTGTAAGCCGGTTGAAAAGGGTTGAGATCCCGCAAAAGGCAAATCTAGGATCCATATTGAGAAGTCGAAACCCCCCCCCCCCTTCCAAGGCACATCTACGATCCCTACTAAATTTACGTACTAAATTTCAGCTTTCTGGCTCTATATGGAGGAGAGTTATGCGAGGAACAAATTCAAAAAATGAAAAAAATAAAAAAACCTGACCAAGAAAGGCACGTCTAGAACTCATACCGAATGTACATACCAAATTTCAACTTCCTAGCTCATTTAGGTAGGGCGATAGGGGAGGAATGGCCCTTTTACAAGGTCAAAAAAGGGAAAACCCCTCATATCTCCCCTCCTTATTGCCCTAAGAGACTGATTTTTGGATATGTTTCACAACATTGGATTCTCAATCGTTTGTCTCAAAAAGGAATAATTTTTGTATTTTTGACCTCTCGGCGCCATCTCGCCTAAAATGGGAAAAACCCGAATTTTGGCCCAATTTCATCCCCACCCATATACATCTAATGTGCCACCAAATTGTAGCGGTTTTGGTCGGTATCAAGCAGAGTAATTGATCTTAATGTTCGGCGAGAGGGGCAGGAAGGGAGATATATAAGAAAATAATAAAAATAAATATCTTACATGGGCAAAAATTGACCTAATGGTCTTCCAGGACCTTAAAACGGTTTTTGTTTGCATTCCCTCGCCCGCCCAACCGCTGTTGGTTGATAGGCTGTAATAGCTTGGTTTTCGTTGACAATATGACATAGAAAATCAGACTAAAAATAAAAGTAGTAAAGAGAATTACTATGCCCACGTGATTTCAATAAGAGAATATTTTTTTCCTCCGTTCTATGGTTCGTAAATGGTAAAATATAAAGTTCACAGGACCCATTAGCTTTTTAGATGCGCTTGAAAACTATACGATTTTTAATATAAATTATCGAAAATGTATCGGCAAATGGCTGAGAAAGAAAGGTTATGAAAAATGAGTGCAGATTATTTCGCCAAATGGCTATAAATAACGGATTAAACGATACGAACGAGCACAAATTCTAAAAAATTGTCGACGATGGAACAATACAATTACGTTTTTTGCGGTGCTACTGGTGCACTTTTCGTGTATGTACAGATATATTTGTATGTATATGTATATAAAATACGTACTCTCGTGCTTATACTCAACTCACTATATATCCTAAGTATACAAGTATGTGAGATTTTGTAAACTCGACACACGTAGTACACACTACAGAGTAACTTGAAATGCTTTTGGAGAGGGGAAAAAAAAGAACAACAACAGCAAGAACAGAAACACCACCAACTCGATAATATAAAAACACAAAAATTCAAACACTTCTTAAAACTAGCAACGCGAACGCGGTGTTAATTTAAAGAAGCAGCGAACATGGAACTAGCAATAAGAAGTACCCCAGCTACCTACAAACATCAAGTGTAGTCGATTCTGAAAGCTACGAGTAATTCGATGAAAAAGTTTTAACGTTTTTCTTTATAAAATTTTGTTTTTTCTTTTTTTTTTTTCGCATTAGAAAATTGGCACGTTCATCGGAGGAAATTTTGTTTCTTTCGGTGTAAATTAAATTTCGAAATCTTTTTTCGCGCTTCTCAAGTCATGACGACTGCGAGACGTCGCGCGTCGCACAGGCGTTCTACGACGCGATGGACTGGGACAGGCGGCGGGGGCGGTACTTTTTCAACGTTACGAAATCGTTGTCACTTTGACAAATTTTATAAGTTATATCTGTACGACGAGTATAAATAAAGCCGAAAAGCAACACGAATAATCTAAATGTTTTCGTTTTGTATTTAATTTAGGGGAAATTTCAGCCGATGAAAACGCTTAAAAAGCGCTCACCGCGTTCCCGGAGCAAAAAAAAAAAAAAAAAAAATTCTAATTCGATATTTGTCAAGTGTAAAAACTACGACCAGAGAGTGTTTCAGATGTAATCATTGGGTTTTCTTGCAAGTAGCGAGGCGAAATTCGTTCCCCGTATACAACTATATTCCACCAAAGTTTTTATTTTTATTCAAACCAGTGGCGATAAATTATCGCGTCAGGGTGCAAATAAAAATTCAAGAATTACTTTTAAATTGTCTTTTGATGCTTTTTACTTCATTTTCGTAGCTAACTTTTTTACTACTTAGTTACTTAAATTGCGTTTTGTCCAAATGCCAGTATTATTTCTTACGTGGCGAATTTTATCACCGCTGTAATTTTCATATAGTTTACTAATTTTATTTCATTTTTTTTCTTTTGTTCTTGTTGCAGGTGAGTAACCAGTTATAAGTACTTGAATGGGTGGGCATAATTTCAAGCACCTACTTATGTATTCGTATGAGAAAAGTGAGTCAGTAGTACATATATAATAAATTCATTTATCCAATATGGAGCACATCTAACAAGGAGCCCATCGTGCAAATTTCGTCAGTTGGTGTCATGTGACGTGTCATTTTCAAGTCAGTACACATTAGATCTCGCTTTAAAAAATTTTAATCATCAGTCGGAATAATGATTGCTCCCCTTTTTCGTTGACAATGACATATTTCTAACGCTTGTAAGATTATACTCTACTGGTATAAGTATGACATAAAGTTGATGTTTCAGCTAACGCGTTTGTGGCACACGAATGGCATATTTCTGACATATATTGTATAGCGGTATCGTGTCACAAATGTGACTCATGATTGACGCATTTATTGGTACTTTAATAACACATGAATATCAAACTTTCATTTTGTGACTTGGTAACGACATATTATTGATAATGTTGTAGCACCTTTTTGACACAGTTGTAGCATACTTTTAACTTCAATTTAGCAGTACACTAATGCCATATGAATGACATCCGACATGCTTTTGACTTGATTATGACACTAATGTGACTTAGGAGTGACACACTTCTGACAGCATTATGACACCATTCCAACACAACTCTGGCATGATTCTGACACTATTCTGACACATTTATGGCGTGTTCTTGACTCTAGTTTGGCATATTTCTGACACAATTGTGGTGTATTTTTGACACTGCTGAAAATATGTCACAATTGCATTAGAAATATGCCAAACTAGCGTTAAAATCACGTCATAAATGTGTCAGAATGGTGTCAAAATGGTGTCATAGTGTTGTCAGAAGCATGTCAGAACTGTGTCAGAATGATGTCATAATGTTGTCAGAGGTGTGTCTCTCCTTAGTCACATTAGTGTCATAAACAAGTCAAAAGCATGTCAGATGTTATTCATATGGCAATAGTGTGCTGCCAAAACAGAGTCAAAAACGTGTCCACTTATATGGTTGTCAGAAGCACGCCACTTCTAAGTCACATAAATAGCATAATTAAGCCAAAAGCATTTCATTATTATGTCAATAGTGCATCATTAATGTTAATGTCATTTCATCATCAGAACCAAAAAATAAAGTAGTTAATGCCCTTTAGGTTTTCTTATGCTAACTGCCACAGTAGTTGAATGGGTAAAGAAGTCGGTTTGTACCCAAGGGGACCTAGGTTCGAATCCCACCATTGACAAAAAAAAAAAAATGAAAACTTTTGTAAGTTAATGTAAATAAAAATATAATTAATTAATACTTTAATATTAATAGTAATTCAGAAACATGTCAGAAATATTTTTCATCCTAATTTTCTAGGTTGTATTGTCAATTGAAACTAGGCCATTGCGGACTATCGACCTAAGGAGGATGGAGTGAGGATAACAAACAAAATACGTTTCAAGGTATTAGAAGACCTTTGAGATCATTTTTGGGCGTGTCAGATATTTATTCCTTTTTATTTTATATTATTTTCTTCGACTAATAACTAAAAATCATTCGATCAACTCGATACCAACTGAAATCGATCAAATTAGGACAGTAGGCTTAGTATGGTGGGGTATGTGATATTTTTGGGCGGAGATGACCTTAGGTCAAAATTCAGCTATGCTCAAATGGGCGGGGGTTGGATGCTAAGAGAATATATCGGCAAACATTTTTTGCTTTTAAACCAATCGATAGGGAATGGAAATTATTGTATGTATAATGTATCCAATAATCAGCCTACTAGCTTAATTAGGGAGGGAGGTATCGAGGGGTTTCTCCTCAATAACCTTGAAAAAAGACTGTCCCATGCGTATCTCTCCTTCAAAATGAGTTAGGAAGTAAAAATTCATCATGTACATTTAATATAGAACTTAGATGTACCTTTATCATTCCAAGATATAAAAGCATTACAGAGTGCCCCCCTACCCGTATGAATGGTCGATTTTTCTATTAACTACACTTTATGAAAATCAGGCTCAAACAAAATACCAGTAAATCTTTTCAAAGCTTTATCTTGAATTTTATATAGGTCATAATTCAAGTTATTCCTACTCTGGAGATTGATTTTCAAAATTCAACGATAAAGAATTATACAATGAAGAAAAAAATTGGATTGGTTGAATTGGCTATTTATTTGCATAATAATATTTGATTATTATCAATTTGTACAACTCTTAAAGTTATAGGTGCAATTTTCACTTCTCGTCACTATCACATTCTCATTGGTTGTCGTCCAGATGAAATACTAAGGTGCTCGTTGTAGTCAATTCTAGGTTTCTTGTCCAGGCTCCGTGATGGTATCTTCTTCGGCATTCGTTTCTTACCTATATTATTTCGTGATTGTCGTCGAGCACCATTCTGATGTCTTGAATTATTTAAATACTTCGCGAAGCGGTTTCTTTCGCGTATTTGTTGTCGTACACGTCTTCGGCATACTCTTTCAATCATTGGATCCGATCTATATATTCCGTACCAGCATTTGCTCACCAGCATAGCTACTTGCATGGTAGAAGGGTCTAACATTCGGAAGATCGTTGTCGAAATTTCCAGCGGCAGTGCACTAATAATGTCGAAGCTGTCTCTGGCTTCAGCTTCATCGTCAATTTTATTCCTAACACATACACCAAGAAGACAAAATTTGTACTCAGTTGATGCCATTTCGATTGCAACTTGAACTCTTACGATAGTATAGCAGAGATGTTACTCTTGTGGTGGTTAGATCGCTACTGATTGATTTATAGAACATTCGAGAACACGTTGAAAGGCCCCCCACCCTATTCTGTAGCTGGTATGGGTGTGGCCTGTTTTCCTACCAAAATGTGATGATGTACGTGACCAATTAGGCGTACACTGGGTAACTGTTTCATTTTCATTATCCAAGGTTGAATGGAAGGACTCACCGAGTATCAATGAAATCTGTTTTGAGGTTCTAGAATACCATTGCGACTATCTTTGCCATGTCATATATTTATTTCATTTATTATTTATTATTTTTTGCATCCCTCCTTCAAGCTGAAAATTATTTACTCATCCTAATAGTCGCCCAATTTGGTCAAATTTTGGTAGTGTGCTTTGATTGAAGACAGATTTCACATTTTCGATTGGGAATAACCTTTGGTCAGATTGTTATCTTAATTAAGAGGGGATATATAAGGGTTTCCACCCTATCGGTAATCCATGGCTGGTATGGGTGTGGCCTATTTTTCGTATCGAAATGTCATAGTGTACGTGACCAATTAGGTGCGCACTTGGTTGGTAATGGCGTTTTTCACGTTACAGTCGATGATTTCCTTATTCTCATTATTTGCTCTTTTAATTGGGTAATGTAATGTTTTTTTCATATTTTCAAAGATTGTGTAAAGAATATCATAATGGAAGAGTTTTTCACATTTAGTTACATCGTATGGAAAACACGAAGCTACATGGTGTAAATTGAACTAATGCAGTAGTATTTTTTTGAAGAATTATTCGTATCTGCTTAGTCTTTCGAATGTTTCTACGTGTAATATAGCAGGCAATTAACTGCAGCCGAAACATGCTGTGCCTATACGAGTAATTTCGAGCATTCTTTAATTCAATCAGACGCGTCTACAATTATATTAATGGACCAGAACACGTAAAAGCTTTAAAAAAGGAATCTAAAACAGAAATACTCGAGTCGAATTGAATTTTAGACATGTGAAATGCTGCGCTTGTGAAATTTCCAACTTATTCTTACGTCAGATCGGTATGTGTGTAATTAGAACAGTACGAATGGATATCGATTTCGTTAAATCTATCGAACGTCCAACGTACACGTTATTCTTCACAAATTATCTTTATCTCTACCGAGACAATATAATAGAAAACGTGTCTTGCCTTTTTTTCTTTCTTTCTTTTTTTCATCACCATTGACTGAATTTTTCCCCTATACAAATACACGTACAACATATGCACATAATACGCAGACGTACGATAGCGCTAGGTAAGATATGTACAATACACTCACATAACATAAAATTTACAAAGATGCGAAAAAATAAGGACAAAATGTTATAGCCAAGTGGCAAAATTCGTAGCAATATTCTTTGGTTAGTCGGGCGCTCGCAATTCACCGAGGTATGACAAGATAAAAAGCAAAACCACGCCAGGCCAAATATTTTGAAAATTTGCCTCTATAAATTGTAAACAGTTCCCTTCCGGGTCATTGAATTTTTATGTATGTAACCTCGAACGCAACGACGCTGGTCTCTATAGTTTCCACTACACTTTGGCTGTTTGCCATTTCGGATAAGGTTAGCAGGTTATTATACGAAAAATGTAATTAGAATATCGAACAAAGGTTACTTGCGGCGATTACTTTTTCTAAGATGCGATAACAAAGAATTTTATTTCACGTTTAACGCGAAATTAATTTTATCTCGTCACCGGTACGTCTATCGTTGATCTGAATTTTGTAGCTATCCAAAAATTACGCTAATTTTATCGCCCGGTTCGTCGCATCGTAAAATTTTACGACTACGATTGTAACATTAGATGCCGACCCGACTGACAGACACGATCGATGTATGAAAAATAGCCTATCACTAGATACGTACGGGTAATGTATATCGTACGTGTTAATAAATTTGCCTACTCGGTTTGCCGTAAATATGCATTAGTCAGCAGACATTTGGCCGACGGGAAGACTTGAATTCAGATATTTTGACGCTACCACTGGCTGCCAATAATTATTTTTATTTAATATGGGAAGGAGGAAGGACACTTCGCCTCTATTTTCCCTTCTCTTTAGGCAAAAATTTTTTCATGAGAATTTTTTTTTTTTCAGTACTAATATTATTACATATAAATCAATGCGATATTTCTATCTAAATTTTTTTACCCTCTACTACTTAATGTGGAATTTTCCAAATATTTAAAGATTGGTATTCAAAAATTATTTATTTAACTTTTCAAAGGTAAATGTTCCATTATGTCATGTGTGACAAAAAATTCTGTCGCTTCTATGTGCCTAAATAGATAATTATATGCGATGTTTCATCAGTTGAATATAAATTTTACTTCACATTTATAACACATTGGAGCAGGTATGGTTGAAGAAAAGAAAAACAGGATAAGGAAAACGGATTGAATTTAACGTTTTTATTAAATGAATTTAATACAATATCTTTTCGATTTTTCTCAATTTTTTCTATTGTTTATCCTTTTATGTAATTTGAAACTTGTCACTATTTAGGCCATGGGCTTTTTCTACGCTCCTATTTTTCTTCTATTCTTTCATCTTTTATTTAAAAGAATTTTTAAAATGAATGCTCCAACCGAAGGTTGTGTGAAACGTGTATTTTGTAGAAACCCAAAATAACTGTGGCAATTTTCTTTCCCGTATGCTGTAATTTTAACTAATTTTGTACACATACACAAGGTATCATCTCTTTCCCATTTCTTTCATTTTCAGACCTTGAAATCTTAAGAAAAAATAATTTTAAAATAATGCAAAATGAGAAAGCACCACGTCAGCCTGATTTTCGTGAAACATTATAGTTATGCGAATTCAAAAAATGTTCGCAATCAGTGGTAAGGGTAGAGGTAGTGTAACAGAGCTTGAAAGTCGTCTCTCCCAAAAAGCCGAAAGCCCCAATAGACACCTCTATAGCCGCTACTGAGTCTCCATATCAAATTTTAACTTTCTAGCTCAATTTGGAGAGGAGATAAGGGAAAAACAGTCCTATTTCAAAGTCAAAAAGGGAGAAAATCCTCATATCACCCCTCCTAATGGCGATTTTTGAATATGATGAACAACTTTGAATTACCTATCGATTGGCTCAAAAAGGAATATTTTTTTCGATTTTAGCCCCTGAGCACCCCCTTTACCCAAACTTGGGCTCAGCTGAAATTTGACTCGAGGTCATCCCCACTCCACAATATTAAATATACGACCAATCAAAGCCTATTGACCAAATTTTATCCATTTTGGCTGGTATCGAACTGAGCAAATAATTTTTAATATCAGTGGCGAAAAATAATACGAATATCTGACATGGCCAAAAGCAGTGGTAATAGTCCCTAAAACGCTGTAATTTAATAGATTATTATAGCCTGGTTTTCATTTACAATGTAACACTGAAAATCAGGCTAAAAAATTATATATCTATTTTTTTATTTCGATGAAACCGAAGAGATTGAGACGTACAAGTGGGCCACTGCTCAATTTGAAGGAGAAATATGCTGGTTCCTTATCAACTCGAGTAAAATAACTTTTTCAGATATACGAGGAAGAGCGTATAGCTGGGCTGAAAAGTTTAAACCCTCAAAAAGCACGTGTAGGGTATCTATCAAGTGTACATGTCAAATTTAAATCTCCCATATCACTGCAGAGGGGGGATGTACGCGGAGCAGTTTCATTTCAAGGTCGAAAAAAGGATAAAACCTCCATTTTTTTCTCTTCCAATTGACCAAGGAGACTCATTTTCGGATACGTTGCGCAGCTTTTAATTTTTCATCGATTGGTTCAAAAATGAACATTTTTTTGTATCTTGAGCCCCTCATCATCCCCTCTCCCGAATTCGAGCATTACTGAATTTTGACCTAAGGTTGTCTCCATTAATATGCATTGAATCCGCCATTATAGAAGCCTACAGTCCAAATGGACTGATTTCGGTTGGTATCGAGCCGATTAAATGATTTTTAGTTTGCAGGGGAAAAAAATAAAAATTTTTAATGAAAATAAAAAACTTTCACAAATCTTGTTTTTTTGAAGTTGTGAGGCAGTGCAATGAGCTGAAGAAGACCAGACCGCCAAAAAAACATATCAAGAATCACTACACCTTGATTTAAAATTTTTACGATGTTCTTGCGATGTGCAATTTCAATAAAATTTACAAATTAGTATTTTTGAAAATTGAAGTACATATTGAAAAAAATAGTGGGGAAGAGGGATAGTTCAAATGATATGAATCTTATTCATTCGACGTGTATTGTAAACCTTTACCAGTTTCTTCTCACGCAAGAAAAAATGAAACGCCTTGTGATCTGCTCATCCGATAATTCGTATTCCTCGTGTTAATATAATTGCATATCTGGTTTGCCGTAAATACGAACACTTGGCAGCGTGTTATTTGATACGCGTGAAAATAATACCTTCTTTTATTCCATTTATTGTTAAAAAAAATAACAAAACTGTACCTATTCAAAATTATGTTCATTTTTATTAGTATAAGGAACCAGGTAATACTACGTACATGAATTTGTATCAGATACCTGAATGTTCCTAAGTGCAGCTCCTAGCTATTTGTTGATTGAAAAAATCCATCAACGAAATGCTCGCTCGTTTTGAAATTATATTCGAGATACATAAATCACTCTAGTCTTATTATTGAAACCGAAAAAAATCACATAAATTCAGCTGTAAAAGATTACTTACTTCACTCGTAAAACGCTAATAAAGTATAAGTTGCCATCGTACCAGAATTTTTGTGCTAAATTAGTTTTATTCGACGCGTGTAGCTTGTATTTTGAAAATAAATTTATTCTGAGGAATAAAAAGTTTCCATGAGTGTAAAATGAAGAGAAGCTTTTTAGTAGAACGATTTTTACTTGGATATAGCCGATGTAGATATCGTTTACAATTACCCGTGAACTGAGTTCATAACTGAAATATTTAATCGCTATTTTTTAATTTTACAGCATTGATACAAATTATCACTCAACAAAGAAAACTAAACGAATATCTACCCTTCAAAATTAGATACGTACATATGAAAAAAGAATTGAAAAAAAATCTAAACAAAACAACCCCTACCAGTTTCGAAAAAAAAATCTAAAATAATCATATCCACTTGCAAACTTCCAACTCTAACTAAAGCTATTTATCATACGAAAAACTTTCGCAAATTTTAGTGCAAATGTTGTAAGTATAACTCGTTTAGGTAACATACCTTCGGAACGTAGCCACAGTAACACGATGTCTGTGGTGTGAATTTTTAATGAATTAAATATTTAAATGTATACAAAAAAGGGGTATTCTTCTAAACGGAGCGGTGACATTTTAACGAAGGTGATATGTCGTTTAAGGATTCTACCAGGAAAACGGTTTGAATATGGCGTCGTTTTCGTCGTTTTCGAATCATATAAGTAAAGTACTACATGTCTATGTATGTGTATAGGTGGTTAGGTCCTACATCTTTGAAATCGAAGTCTTTTATATCGACTTTATTTGCATGACTGCGTAAAATGCTGCTCTTTCTTCGAAATATATACGAATTCCTGGACGAAATTTAATTTAATCCTTTATACTATATGCGGTACATAATACGTGCTTTAGTAAAATTAAAACTCGACCGTTTCCAACATCTCTATATATGAATCATGTTCTAATTATAATTGACGTACTTAGTACTTACTTCTTGCGTTGGTATTTTGCCATAGTTTCATTCTCTTCATTGTGTCGATCAAACCACCTGTATTGTAAATTTTGACAATGATGATGATGATATGAAGAACAAAAAAGCATTGCCTGGCGATGACTTTTAAGCCTAAGTTCCATAAAATAAAGAATACATTCACATTATCCATTGATGGAAGGAAAGAAGGAGCGCTTTAGAATATTTTTTCATGAACCAGTGCTAGGAGTACAGGTTTATATTAGAATGCATAGCTAAAATCCCAAACAGAAACATCTAGGACACTAACTAAATCTCGTCGCATCCATGTCCGCGTTAAGTCATTTGGCTTGTCTGCTGTGGGGGTGGAACTTGCCGAAAATGAGCCTCAGCTATCGATAAGTTTCTTCCTCAGTCTTCCTCTGCTCCTTCTAGCGAAGGGTGTGCGTTGGGTGGACATGTTTCGGTGGTCTTATTTCCTCCATCCAATTTTTGACATGGATATGTCTTACGGCTGGGGGGTCATTTTATGAAAACTTAACGTTATTGACTTGCTGTTCTTGATCAAAAAATCGAGATGAAAGATGCCTATGAATGATTTTTGCACTTCATGTTAAAGTGTTGACATGGTATGTCTATTTAAAAAATATGAAAAACACAAAAATTAAAAATTAAAAATTGATATAATTGAAAAATTTAATTTGAAATTTTTATCAAAAACTCGTGATGATAGATGATTGTTTGCCAGGCAATAATAAAATCAAATGTCAAAATGGTGTGAAGAGTAAACGCTTTTGAATCGAAATTTTTGATCAAAAACTGGCGATGAAAGATGATTAAGAACGATTTTTGCACTTAATGTTGTAATGATAATATGGATATGTTACATACCAATAGTCCTGATCTAAAATTTTTCCCTGAAAGAAGGAAGTGTCTGAATTTTTTAAATTAAGTTTCTGTACTTTTTTTCATCAAACATAATCCAACTGTTGATGATCCTGATTTTCCAATGATTAATCATTATGATTTGGTGGTCAACAATGGGCTGTCAAGAGTTGACCAACAATAGTGGACCGTCAACATCTGCACTATCAAGATTTGAACTGTCAATTTATAACAGTTCAGATCCATCAACACATAATTTTATACTTTGAAAATAAAATTTTCATGTATTTTGAACAATTTTTTCCGTTGTTTGTTTTTAAGATGTAAAATGACATTTTCAGCACTTTTTCATCATTTTATGTCCAAAATGTAAAAAATATATTTCTTTTTTTGGCAATTTTTTGCAGGACTTGATTTTTTTTTATGATCGGCGTCACTCCAAATTTTAGTGTTATGGTCTCAGATCTCACCCTGTCTCTTTAGGTTACTCCCGTCGCTCTTTTTATGACAATCCAGTGACTTCAAGGAACTTTATGATCTTGCTACTTACATCTACTTCTCCTTGATACAAAATTTCATTCCTAAGATTTCTAAACTCGTTAGCCTGTTCCATGATGTTTCCCTTTATTACAATTTTACTCCTCATCTCAAATCCGTGTACCAAAACAAATTGAAAAAAGGTACCAAAAAACCACATCTTTAAGGCTGTAAAGAGGTGGACTGAGACCGAAAAGTTGAAACTGCCAAAAGGCAAATCTAGAACTTATAATAAACCTACGTACCAAATTTCAACATCCTAACTTAATTTGAAGGGATGATATGCGAGGAAGAAGCTCAAAAAATGATAAAATTCGGTTAATGAGAAAAACCTGCCCAAAATACCACACTTTCGAGGCTGTAAGGAGGTGCAACGAGTCTGAAAAGACTAAACTGCTGAAAAGCACATTTCAGGCGTCTACTAGGTCTACATCCTGAATTAAAATTTTCTGGTTCAATTTGGAGGGAAAATAAGGGAGGAACAGTATATTTTTTAGGTTAAAAAAGGGAAAACCTTACTAGATCTTCTCTCTTAGTTAACCTAAGAGACTGATTTTCGGATATGCCGTCGTACAGCTTTTGATTTTCTATCGATTAATTCAGAAGCAAACAATGTTTTTCATTTCAGTTCCACAGCATCCCCTTCCTAAATTTGGACAGAACTGAATTTTAACCCAAGGTCATCTCCGTTCAAAAATATCAAATGCGCTGCTCATCCAAATCTGACTGATTTTGGTTGCATCGAACTGAGCAAACAATTTATAGTTTCGGAGGAAATAATAAATTACTACAAAAAATAAAAAGGAATAAGTATCTGATAGGGTCAAAAATAGTCTGAATGGCCGTCTTCCAAGACCCCCAAAACGGATTTCGTTGACGCTGCCCCTCCATCTACTGCAGGTTCATAGCATACGCGGAGTTGGGGTCATGGAACGGCTGAACCACCTTTCGCCTGCAAAGAATTAGCCCTCTTTCTATGTTCTCACAAAAATCTAAAAATTAATATTTTGCAGAGGTAAAATCTGAAACACAGATACCCTTCCTGGGTTTTTGCTAAATTTTTCCCTCGCAATACTTTCTGATTTTCCTTCTGCACATTTTTTCCTCGTGTATAAACGGTAGGATTAAAAACAAGAAAATCATTAAAAATAGCATACACAACGCTTTTTTTTTTTTTTTTTTGAAATGAGACAAAGTTACTAAAGATTCCCCTGCCCAAATTTCGGTATTATTTCCGTGTATGGGTCGTGGTTTGTAATAGTCTGGTTTTCATTGATAATATGACATTGAAAATCAGGCTAAAAAAACACCATATTATCAATGAGCAGATTTTGAATCCTAGAAAGAAAGCCATATATGTACTTTAGCAGATTGACTGTTAAAGGGAGGATGGATTTGTACAACATAGAATCGGTATATCTCTTTACCTAACCGTAGCCATTTTGTATTGTTTGACCGTTGGAAATAAAATCTGTAAAGCGTACGCGACATCGATAAGATCCTATTAGACGTGATGAAATAAATCGAACTCTCGGTAAATAATCTATGAAAAGGTTATCCAGCTTTTGGTTGACACCGCACCCTGCACACAGTCTTCGTTTAACGAAACCTTCACAGCTAGACCGAATTCAAATATCGAAACGTTGGCTGGCAATAAATTAACAATGTATAGCAGCTTTTTCACAACACGTTCGAAGCTTTTCTAATCCAGACACAGACGTTTGTGAATGGCGAAATTAATGAAAGACATTCAGCCGAGTGGAACGTTTGTGTAAAATTTCCAACTTGTAACCTCTGAAAAATGAAATCAATGTAAATTCCGTTTCACTTTCGTCGAATTTAACCGCATCGTATACCAAGAAATAAGTTAAAATTACCAATTCTGCTCTTTCACTTTTCTATCCTTCACATACATTTATTGTAATCATACATATATAGATATATAATTATGTAAAAAATTAAAAACATCTTGTCATAAGTTGGATGGAATAAAATACCGTGCAAGAAACTTACTGACATGACGGTGAAATATGCTAATTGAGAACCATAATTCGATGTTGACCTCTAATCGTAAAACATCTCTGTGAAATTCGATTTATATGCTCTTAACGTCGTAAAATCTTTGGCCCGAGTGAAGAAAAAAAATGAAAAAAATCAAAGGAAGTAGAAGCTATTTGCTTCTTAATATGCAAATAGGCCACGATAATACAGAAATGGCAGAAATTTCCAACGTGACACTTTCCTTTGCGTATATAATGTGTTTTTTTTTTTTCGATACTAGATGAAATTTCATCCACAAATCCTTTGCTGATACGTATAAAAAGTAAATAACGTGCATACGCGAATTTTACATTCTTTTTTCAGCCTACGTTTTGCCTGTTTTTTTTTTCCTTCTGTTTGCATACGGATTCATTCGCAAAACTTTTAACATTATTGCTTCTTTGGTGTAGGCACGAGACGAAAGAATACCCCCTATTTTTTGTACCCTTTAGCCAATAAGTGATAATGGTGCGGAATCTTTCTCCGTCAGACTGCGAAGGATTTTATTTATCATATGTATACGGTAGTTTTGGGTGAAGGGGGCGATGCAGCAATCAATAATTTTTATTAAAAGTGCATAAGTATCATACATACACACCTACAAGCGAAAAAATTCAGTGACATTTTCATTCAGCCCCCATTAAATCAAAATGGCATTTGAACTCCAAGATTCTGAAATAGGAGGGGGGGGGGATTAGAGGGGCTCGATCAAAGAACTGAGACAGTATTCAAACTAGGTGTTCAATAGTTTTTTTATATCCGGTTTCCGGTGGGGAGGGGGAGGAGAGGAATTTATCAAAAAATTGTTTTGAAATTCAAAAAAGAGCAAAGTATGGTGAAAATTTTGCAAAATTTTGACGATCAGGAGTTGGAAAATGAAAATTCTGACGTATTTTTACGCTCTGAATGTGGTTAGTTTTAGGCTAAAATGATGGCAATTTATTCGCTAGACCAATGAGAGAAAGTTGTACAAAAAAAAGTGAGCGTAATGAAATTAAATAATTCACCATAGATACTTATTAAATACAAATGTGATGAAAAGTTTAAAAAACATGCGAATCAAAAAAGGTCGAAAATATAAATCTACACGTAGGTAATATCTACGAAAGACTTTATTTTGCGAGAAGAATTTCTGTATGGATGAATAAAGGCATTCGACGATGTTGTGTAAATATTTTGAAATTTTGTTACCAGCAAGTCGATGTAATTTCGTACTTATACAATTTTCATGATGTGGGAATTTATCAAAGAAATACTTCTCTGGTAAAATGTACCTATATAAACTCCGAAGTAGAATTCTTTTCATTTTCTCTTGTTCGTAAAAGGATACGTAAACATACACATGGCGTGACATGTTGCTGCTTCAAATGAAAAGTAATATGTAAGCCTGTTAAGGTTTTTAACGAATTCAATGTTCAATAATTCCTTTTGTAGCTTTATGTTTCGAAGAAAATTTTGACAATTAGAGCGTATAGATTTAACAAGTAGGGAATAAGATACAGAATATGTTTCACGGTCCAAGAAATTCATTTCGAGCTATTCTTTGAAATGTCTGACTTGTTTATTGATGCAATATTTATTCATTATTCCAAGTCAAAATTCTATTTATATGATTAATATTGAATCAGCAATTTTGGCTTTATGGTGAACTAGTGAAGATGATAATGAAAATGGCAATAATTAAAGACATAAGAAGATAAAGATGTTGAGGAGAGTTGCATGGCATAAATGCAGATTTCTAAAACAATGAAAAATCATACTCAAGTTACCAGATAAAATACTAACTTCAAATATTGAAACAGGAAAAAGCAAAGAGGCTTAAATTTTAGTAACCTAAAATATTATTTTTTAAAAATTTCAACTTCTCCATTCTCAAATCATAAACCCTCTCCTATCATCACTGGCATGGCCAAGAATTTTCAAAAAACAACTCCAAAGCTTTTCAAATTGTTGGGTGCGATTACCACCCGGGTACTTATTATTAATTTATTACTAAACATAGATTTTTTTTTCAGTTTTTCTTCTCCTACGCAGTGTTCATCCAAGAATGGTTATACGCTACTGCATTCGCTTAGTAACCCATCACCTCTCTTTGACCTCTTAATCCGTTGTCTTTGTGGGGTTGTGTCTTCTGTGTTGAGGGATGGTGTACAAGTACACCTGTTGGATTTTTTTATTCCCGGTGTACTTGATCGTTTTTCATAGGCTGGTAAAATCGTAGTAATAAGCTCAGATCTTCCACTGAACGCTCCATTTTTTTTTTTTTACATTCTGCATAATGTTCGTCAGTTTCAAATGCTTCATATTCTCTACCAATACTTTGTCTTCTTCTTTCATTCTTGCTAGTACTAGATAAAATAAAATCATTTTCTGGTGTTTATTGTCATGTTTGAGTAATAAAATCCATGTTAATTCAATTGTTGGGCCAGAAAGTTCAAATTTTAGATCAAGTGATTGATATCAAGCTAAAAGGATTAGATCAATGAAATTTAGCGACATGAACAAAACAGAGGGCAGGTGTTGAGGTTCAAACTCCTCCAAAACGCTTTTTCCAACTATGTAAAACTCTTTGTGTGAGAAAGATTTTAAATAGAGTGGACTTGTAAGAAAGATTTCTATTAGAATGGACCACATAGAAAAATTTACGTGTCAACATTCAATAAAATTAAAAAAACAATATTAAAATGAACTCAGCCCAGTATTGGATGTGATCTCTGGACAAGGCGCTGAGTACGCAGCCACAATATTACAATTGTAAGCTTATTCAAAAGCATACCTATTCTCTGGCCTAGTATCCAACTAGCACCAACATATCAGGGTTCATCAACCTGGCCCGCATTTTGTCCATAGGTTGCCCTGATAGTGCCGACCCTAAAGCTGAGTAGTAAATCTTGATTTACTGTCCAAAGACTCGATCGAGTGCCAAACTACAACTGGATCCATTTAATCACCTGGGTAGGCTACCATCTACCTTGCATAATGGATTGCCTGATGTCCCTACTGGACCCCCATTGGCGAGAAAGTATGAAAATCAAGCATATAAAGAATTGAGATACAAAGCAGTACTCAATGAGATAAACTCACCTAGTTATGAAAATGAACAGCGCCCGAACAAGTCACAATAAAATAATTATTTAACAAAACAAACAATGTACCTGTAAGTACAGACAGTCAATCAAAACAACCACGGTTGCGTGACTTCCTTTGGGAGCTTGTGCGAAGGATACATTTCACCCTAAAGCGCGCGCATTTGTCAAACCAGTCATGCATTCGTACGATGAAGCGGAGGAAGAAGACTGCAAGCGAAAGCAGGGAAAAGAAAAAGGGACAGTCCAACGAAAAGGTGCATTATTTATTTTTATTTTCTTACATTTGCAAAGAATAATCATGTTTTATAAACATTTTCATTCAAATTTTAAAGTACAAACTTCATTAACTTGTTTAGATGAGTATGTACAAGTACATGTGTGAAATTGTTGTGAATACCTACCTAAAAATCTCAAGAATACTCTAGCTTATCTCTCAAATCGAACACGTACTTTGCGAAAAAGTTGCTGTAAGCCATTAGATGAGCTTTCGTTACGGAAAAAGTTGAAAAAATACGCCAAAAAAAAAATATACATAAAAATTGAAAAATGATGCAATTGTTCCGGTATGATGACATTCACCGAGACAAACTTTTAAGTGACATTTAAATAAGTAGGATATTTTGAATTGCACCGTAGAATAGAAAGTTTGGCGACTTTTTTCTCTATCTGGTACTTTTCTTATTTCTTTCCCTCACTCTTGCAGAAATCTCGCTAGTTTAAAAGAAATTAAACTTTTAAGTACTGTATTCTTGTTACTAAGATCTAGAACTTAAACGCATTTTCAATTTAAATAAAGAAATGAAACTGTATGTACCTGGGTTATCCATATATACGAATACGTTGCCGTTGAGAAGTATCAAGTGTGCCTGCTGTATAATGCTTTTAGACTTCGGGAAAGAAACAGAAAAAAAAAAATCACGAAAATTCAGTCTCGCAAAAAAGTTAATGAAAAATTATCCAAATTGGATATGCTACGGTGAATTTTTGTAAAATCTACACGAATATATTTAAATTTGGATTTTTTATGAAATACATGAATTTAATTGCCCTCGCTTATTATTAGAATATAACCAAAACAATAACCTTTTTTTTGTAACTTCGAAAAAATAATAAGCTTAAAAAAATGTTCATAGGCTATCGTTTTCCTTTTGTTTGAGTAAAAGTTTAATTCATAAGAACGAATACATTACGACGACGGATGAACACTTCTCCATAGCGTAGGTACTTTTCATATTTGGGTGAAATGAAAATTTACCCGTTTCCTAATGAACGAATATCATTTCAGTTGAAGGCGTTAACAATAAAGATACAAATTTCCATGGGTCAGCTGGTGTGCGTTTGTTCTATGCTAATGAGCTTGAAATGTGTTAAATGTTTGATAAAAGGGTGAAATGGTATACTTTCATTAAATTCAACCTACTATAATGTTTCTCTCGTACTTTTGCTCTCTGTGCTGGCAAGATGTGTTACGAATGAAAATAAGAGGTTCCTCCTTCCTCAATATTTTTTTCCCATGCTATTTTGAAAATATTTTCAAAAAAAGAAAAAACTCGCCGTTTTTAATGTCCAATGTTAATTGGCTGTTTATTATGTTATTTCGACAAGTGTTGGATTAATTATACGCGACTTTTCCAGCCTACGAATTGCAATTAAGATGAACTCTTTTTGTTTTTAACGCGCTCATATCTGTGTAGAGATTTTCCATGTTATGAGTTCTTTTTTCCCTTCGGAGTATTAATTTTTTTTTTTTATTACGATGTGTAGGTTGGAAGTCGAGACGTGTTTGTTATGTTCTTGAACTTAACTTTTTATATGCTATGATTTTGAAAATTTTTCGTACCTATGTACGTAATTTCAGTCTTTTAATGGCTACATTTACCTTGTACTTTGACTCTAGAGTAATGGCCATCTATGTATGTAGGTGTAGATGCACACTTACAAGCTTGAAAAGTTTGCTTGTACTTTTTTCAGTCATTAGAGTGCTTCCCAGTTGGCTGTAATACTGTCTTTTTCTACCTTGTTTAGTGAAATATAAAAGAAGATCTCAACATACGTTATTTTTTCCACTTGAATAAAAATAGTCCATGGACAAACTCGGTGAATTTTTAAGAAAATATAAATTAGCTCAGTGATTTTAGCATATTGTTGTGCCGAACCAAAAAAATTGTACCTGCAGAGCAATCTTCCAATACAATTTTATAATGTGAACCTCGTCACTTATGCTCTACTTTTTGCAGGAGGGAAAAACTAATTAGTTTTTTGCCTGTATTGTCAAAATTAAAGACCAGTATTACGATTTGTAGAATATTTTTAAGTCTCATAAAAAAAAAGAGACATGTATATCTGTGGTTGGGGGAGGAGGGATATCTTATACTTAGTAGTTAGTATGTAAATTCATGTATTTTTGTTGCTTACAAACAAGATTAAAACTGTATAGAAGGAGAGAGCACTACTCAATTTACTAATGAAAGAAAAAAGTATAAAAATTCCTTGTCGGTCCCACACATACAAAAACGAACGAAAAATGAAAAATATAATAGAACAGGCGCTCAGTTGTGCATCAGCGTACTGAACTTGACACAGACATAAGCTAGATACCAGACACAAAAAATACAAATATAAATAGAGAGAGATAAAATTGAAAAAAAGGCTAATGTAATACATCAAATAAATTTACTAAGAATAATTATAGATTCGAAATGCTAGAATAAATATTAATCACGCCTTGTACATCGCTCTTGAAATTGATTGAATTTTTGTTCTTCTCAATGTATAGGTTTTCTATCTTGTTTTTATTTATTTTCTTTGAATGTCAGCACCTTTGGGTTATCAAATTAAAAATGTGATTCAAGTTTTTCGAATGTTGGGCCAGAGTAGTTGTATTCTTGTTGTTCCTGACGTCATTATAATATTCAATTCTTAATTTTAGATAAATATTGGTTTTGCCAATGCAACATTTACTGCAGTTTTTACAGTTTCCCCCCTCTCACTCTCTCGCGCCAACCAAACGGGCGACACAAAGGCACCTCAAACAGAACAGTGATCATTTGTTAAATCAACATAATATCGAGAAGCAGATAAATCAGACGCCAGTTTGTTTTCTTTTATGAAGAAGCGATCTGGGCATTGCTTATTAGCGCACATTAAACTACACACATCTCATCCCTACAAAATTCGCCAACACTGAGACACTCGTATCACACATTACACGATGTAATATCGACCCGTTTACTTCATACTAAGATAAGGATCCCCTCTACTATACTTTTAAAAGAGATAAAATGATGTACAGGTAAACTAGGATCCAACAATTACTCGATATATTCCGACTT